>JAPYZJ010004987.1:0-12416 GCA_030522765.1 Ophioninae sp. B BG-2022a
TTTTGAAGAGAAAATCATAACGAAGAGATTGAGCACAGAGTGGAGTGCCAAATCCTAAAGGGAAAAAAGTTATCGATGATTTAGTGAAAAAACTTTTTTCCCCAAAAATCCAAAAAAATTTTGGATTTTTCTCATTTTTTTTATCAGTCCATTTCGATGTATTTTGATCCTCTGAGTATGAATCTACCATTTATTTCTCCCGAAACCCAAAATTTCCATAAAAAATTCACAAAAAACTTCTAAAAACACGTTTTTTTCAATTGCGTGCAGTACTTTCGACGAAAATTCGATGATATTCGTAATCAGCTGAAATTTTTCGATTGGATAGATCCTCAGAACTATTTCAAAATTTCAAAAAAAAAATGTCCGACCTTTTGAATTTTATCCCGTAGAAAAATAACGAATTTTGAAAAAAAAAATTTTTTTATCGCATTCAGATGGGCTCTCTACAGCAGCAATCGGTCCTGCGAGGTGCCAGGATAGCCCGGGCTGAAGACGAGGATGGCCCCGTCCATCGGATATTTCGCAAAATCGCTTCCGAGAATTCAGAGAAAACGGCGTTAATTTTCGAGGCCGAGGACGAGACCGTCGACTCAATGACGTACGCCGAACTCGAGTCCCGTAGCAACCGTATCGCAACGATTTTACGAAAGATTTGTAAACCCCGTGAAAACGAGGATCCCGTCGCTGCAATCTCGATGAGACCCTCCCTCGAGCTCCCTCTAGCGTTGATCTCCGTTCTCAAAGCTGGAATGGCTTATTTGCCCTTGGACGCGGAATTTCCATCCTCCAGAGTCAAACACATACTCCAGGAAGCCGAACCCCTCGTCCTCATCGTCGACGCTAATAGTGAGTTGAACGACGTTTTTTTTTTTATGACCCAAACAAACCGAAAAATTTAATGTTTTTGTTACCTCTATTTAAATTTAATTTTTTTTAAAATTTTTTTACTCGATTTTATGATTATAATAATTTTACAGTAAGAACATATTTATTTAATTTTGTTTTTTATTTTTTTGTTATTTTAAAATTTTAGTACATCGAAAAAATTAATGTTTTTGTTGCTGCCCCCTTTTATAAATTTAATTTTGCGTTTTTTTTTACTCGATTTTATCATTATAATAATTTTACAGCAATAACATATTTATTTTATTTTGTTTTTTATTATTTTATTATTTTACGATTTTATTACACCGAAAAAATTAATGTTTTTGTTGCTGCCCAATTTTCTAAATTCAATTTTGCGTTTTTTCTTTTTCTTACTCGCTTTTATCATTACAATAATTTTACAGTAATAACATATTTATTTTATTTTGTTTTTTTATTATTGTTAGGTTTTATTACACCGAAAAAATTAATGTTTTTGTTGCTGCCCAATTTTCTAAATTCAATTTTGCGTTTTTTCTTTTTCTTACTCGATTTTATTATTACAATAATTTTACAGTAATAACATATTTATTTTATTTTGTTTTTTTTATTATTTTATTATTGTAAGATTTTATTACACCGAAAAAATTAATGTTTTTGTTGCTGCCCCCTTTTCTAAATTTAATTTTGTGTTTTTTCTTTTTTTTTCACTCAATTTTATCATTATAATTTTACAGTAACAACAAATTTATTTTATTTTGTTTTTTCTTAGTGAAAATAAAGCCCTAAATCGGTGATTAGGAAGTATACTAATTAGCTCGAAAAGACTCGGTTAATTATCATTCAGTTTTCGTACTCGTTATTTTTTTTCTTTTTGTTGTATGACGATTTTCATGATGTGTGACGTCATAGCTCACTCAAGTTTCCGTCTTTTTATTCGAGGATATCAACCTCCAATGAAAATTTATTCCCATGAGAGCATTTGCAAGAAAAAAAGCTTTTACTTCCGCCCAGAAATATAATTGTTATTCGCGTTGTAGAATGAAGAAAAAAATCGAATCGTAATGCACTCACTCGATTTCCGATTAGTCATTCGTCACCGTTTGATTCCTTAAACGATTGAATTTATGAGTCTCGGGAACGAGTTTTCCCAAGAAACGTCATCGAACAATTTGAACGATGAAAAATTCGTAAAAAAAACTCCCAAAAATTTTAATCCAATTTTTAATTCGACAGGTGACAAATCTTCATACGATAGTAAAACACCCTTAATTACCTTCGAGGATCTCTGGGCCGAAGCTCAAAACGAAAATGACGATCCCTTCCCGATCAACGAAAATCCTGAAACTATCGCCATTATACTGTACACTTCCGGTAGCACTGGAATACCAAAAGGTATCATTTTACTATTTTTTTTGTCAAAGTTCAACGAATTTTGAACACTCAAACTAAAATTCAATTGAAATAAAACTTGAATTGAATCAAGGAAAATTAAAATTGAATTGAATTTATTAAAATATATACTAATGAAATTTATGCAATAATAATTCAATTTTTATTAATAATTTCATACATAAATTTCAATATATTTTAATAAAACTGTTTTTTTTACATATTAAATTATTAAATTCTTTATTAAAAAATTTCGTTACTTTTATCTTTGATAGTAAAATTCAATAAAATATATTTTTATATTTTAACTTAACAAATTAAAGAAAGAATAATTTTTATTCTTTAATTGGTTTAATAAAAAATGTAAGTTTAATAATACGAATTTAGATAAATTAAAGTAAATTTTATTATTAAACGAAATTGCAAAACAAATTCTTCCAAACAATATTGCTGACGGATAAAAAATTTTTCCTTTCTATTTTAAACAAAAAAAATTATTTTTTACTGGAAAACAAAATGTTTCGTTAAAAAAACCAAAACAACAAAAATTTTTGGTTTTTTATATTTTTTGGTTAATTAAATAATTCACCGGAAAAAATTGAGCTCTAAGCTCTTGCAAAAAATACGATAATTGTTCGAATTGAAAATATTAACTTGACGAAATTTTTATGAAAAAAAAAACAAAAAAATGTCAAGGTGTCAGATTGCCTCACGCGACTCTGATGAATCGGCTGCAGTGGCAATGGCGCGAGCTCCCTTACGAAACCACCGAGGATCTTTGCATATTCAAAACGGCCTTGACCTTCGTTGACAGCGCGCCCGAAATTTGGGGCCCTCTTCTTCAGGGTCGTACGATCGTGGTTGTTCCACGCCAGGTCACCAAAGATCCGGCAAAGTTCGTCCAATTATTGGAGAAACATCGAGTGAGAAAACTTCCATCCTTCATCAACAAATTCGTCCCCCCTTAAAGAACCTTCGTTGACATTAAGGTCGTTTCAGATTCACCGTTTGGTTTTGGTTCCTTCGCTCTTACGCTCGATGCTCATGTACCTGAATCTCCGGGTAAGCTTTCCTCGATCGAAATGTTTTCGCAATTTTTCAAACATTTTTTAAATTAAATTTTTTTTTTTCGCTTAAAATTTAGAATCGTATGGTTCGTTCGAATTTTCAAGAAATTAAAACCTCACTTCCATTTTTCAATCGTTTTTGTTCTCTTTAATTTTTGATTTTTTAGTTACTATTTTTTTGTAATTAATATTTTTTTCTTATATCAGGGATTTTTTTTCAATATTTTTTTATATTCAATTTTTTAGTGAATGTTTTTATTGATATTTGTCTAATATTGTTAATTATATCGTTTGATTTTTATTTTTTCCTCGACGATTTTATCGATATTTTTACTAATTTACTAATTAATATATCAATCGATATTTTTTACTGACTTACTAATTAATATTTCAACCAATTTTTTTACCGTTTCACTGATTAGGATTTCAATCCATATTTTTTTCTAATTTAAATAATGAACACTTTTCCAGAAATCTTTAAGTTTTTCATTTTATCTTCATTTTTTTTGATACTGACATTTTTCAAATTTTTAATTATTTTGTAAGACTCTCACTGCGGTCATCAACGAAATTAAAAAATAAAAAATTTAAATTTAAATTTAAATTTAAATTTAAATTTAAGTTTTAAAAATTAAAAAAAAAAACAAAGTGGCACGCGTCTATAAATATTTACTAAATACGAAATAATTGGACAGGAAAAAGATGAATCCCTGAGGTCCTTGAAGCTTTGGATTTGCTCTGGCGAGTCACTTCCGCTTTCGCTGGCCAAAGAATTTTTCACGCGTTTTACGGGTGGCAGACACGTTTTGGCGAACTTTTACGGGAGTACAGAGGTGATGGGTGACGTAACCTATCACTTGGTACAAGAGATGGCCCAGCTGGAGAATTTCGAAAAAGTTCCGATCGGCAGACCCCTCGACAATTGCCTCGTTTATTTGGTGAACAAAGACATGTGTCCTGTCGCCCCTGGCGAGGTTGGCGAGCTCGTCGTCGCGGGAAGAAATTTGGCAGCCGGTTACGTACGCGGCAGAGATCCTCACAAATTCGTCTCTAATCCTCACGCGATTGATCCAGGTAAGACAACAATAAAAAAAAAAACAAATTCAAAAATCAATTTGATTTTATCGATATTTTTACTTATTTTTTTAATACAATTTTTTATTAATATTTTGAAATACTGATTTATCAGTTAATGTTTTATTGATATTCTTACTTAATATTGTAATATATATTTTTAGTGCTCATTTTTATTAATTTATATTTTAAATAAGGTTTCACTGATTTTTTAAATAAAGATTTTATTGATACTTTTGACAAATGTTTCATTGAAATATTTCATTTTTTGTTTGGGTTTTTATTTACTAAGATTTTTCAATTTTCAATTTTTATTATTAAATACGAATTAAAAAATGATAAATAAATTTCGGGTTCAATTTAATTGTATTTTATAGTTTATAAATTGTACATTAATTTCGTAAATTAACGAATTCCGTCATTAATAAAAATTGTATTTATTACTTATTTTTTATTATACATAAATATCAAATTAATTTACAAAAATTATTTTTCATTTTTAACCTGAGCCCTTAATTCTTTGAAAATGTATTAATTATTACTTCCGGCTTACGTGTATTAAAAAATTCAAATTTTTTAATAAAATTTGTTAATTAAAAAACAGTCAAAGCCGCGATAATTTATTTGAGAAAAAGAAGATAACGCGAAGAAACGAATCGAGAAATAAAAATGTAGAGCAGTCAATCGCCGCCGAGATATTGCCTCTCCTTTCGTTATTTAATGATCGCCCAAGGTGCCCGGACAAAAAACGAGACCGCAACTTTATATCTCGTGCAATTAAATAATAAACGCCGGATTCAAGGACTCTCACATGTAAATTAATTGACGTGGAATATCCTGTAAAATTTTGCAATTCCGTTATAAATTCTCACCGACGAATAGCTCCGAGGAACGCGGATGTGCGACCGCGACAATAAATATTCCCGTAATCATTGAACCGTTCAAAGAAAACATTAAAAATAAAACAACTTAAAAATAATACCTCTTTAAATATACAAATAAATAAACATGATAAATATGATTATTAAAAATGACAAACCAATTAAACATTAACGTTGACATTAACCAAATAATTATTATTCTTGTTAAAAATAATAACATAATTATTGTTGATACTGATGAGATAATTAATGTCATTTTTTATTTTATCATTAGTGCATTTTCCTAATTATTTGAATTTTATTAGGATTCAATTTTTATCGTTTATCAAATTTTCTGTAATGAAAATTGAAAATGCTTTTTTTTCATGGGGATATATTAAAAAAAAAAACATTTTTTTTAAATACATCATAATTTAAAAAAATGGCGTTATACAAATTTTTTAATTGAGAATAATAATTCATCCATATTATCGAATTATCGAATTATCTCAATTTATTGAATTTGATTACTATCAATTTCTCATTGTTTATTACATTTTCATTATTATGAAGAAAAAAATTATTATAAATATACTTAAAAATAATTTAAAAAATAACTTTTATCCAAACTATCTTTATACGTAATATTTAAAATTTATCAAGTATTCGATTATCGTAAATTACGTTTTTATTATTATTGAAAAAATAAATTTTTTTAAATAAATTCTATTAAATTTCTCTTTAGTTTTTGCATGCTTATTATAAATGAATATTAATAGTTACTTCAAGGACAGAAGGGAGGGGAGGGGGTAGGTGGAATTGTAAAAGTTTGCAAGGCCATTCCTGTAAAATTAGTCGCAGGAGAAAAAAAACCATAAATATCCGAATGACACTAAGAGTCTGGTACCGGAATGATAATTCGAATGAATCGATCAACCAGTCCCAGGTTAATTGAGTTAACGCATCACGGCGTCGGGTTTCTCGAGATCGTCTGGTGCCGTTATAAAAATACGTTATTACAAAGTCAAGTGCGATTGGCCGTTAATCGATCGTCCCGATCTTTTTCCGACAAGAAGAGGCCGTCAGGTGACTCGATCGGTTGGCGAGGAAAAAAAAACGGGCAATTCGTTCAGCTATCGGAATTCTAACAGTAAACGATCGCGTCGCCTAGTGGAATGAGACAGGAAAAAAAATCGGCATGCACCTTGGTTTTCCGTGAATCGACACTTTACGCCAGTCGTTAAACGCTTTTTACGTTCCGTTAGCCGCGAACGAATGACGTTCTTCGGATACCTCCGCTCGATTGCTCGAATAAAAAAAAACCATGGTCAATAAATCAGCCGATTTTTTTGCCGATTTTTCTTACCGATTTTTTTGCCGATTTTTCTTGACGATTTTTCGTGCCGATTTTTATTGCCGATTTTTCTTGCCGATTTTTCTTATCGAATTTTCTTGCCAATTTTTCTTGCCGATTTTTCTTGACGATTTTTCGTGCCGATTTTTCTTATCGAATTTTCTTGCCAATTTTTCTTGCCGATTTTTCTTATCAATTTTCCTTGCCGATAAAAATAATTAAAAAACGATAAAAAAATCAGTAAATAATTCATAATTGAATAACAAATGAACAATAAATAAATCAACAGAAAAATAAACCGATCGTTCCGGCATCGGTTTCAGAATTCTCGACGGTCTATTTGACGGGAGATTACGCGAGAATCGTCAAGGGTACGATCGTCTACGAGGGACGAACCGATGCCCAGATAAAGATACGAGGACATCGGGTTGATCTCGCGGAAGTCGAGAAATCGGTGGCCACTGCCCCTGGCGTTGACAAGGCCGTCGTGTTGTGCTACAAACCTGGTGAACTCTCGCAGGTAAGTCAGAAAATCGTGTCCGTCGATAATCACCTTTGATAACTCGTATTTATTTTTTCTTTGGACTTGAAACTTTACTTGTATCTACCGTCGGTATGTTTTTTCGAGCAGTTCGCAGAGACTGTAATACCAATGGTGGATCATCTCGAAAACATTTTTCTCAATGTGGTTCTTAATGAAAAAAAAAATTAGACTGCAGTGATTAAATTTTTTTATTAATAAATGGATAATGGAAAATTGCAATTTAAAAGACAAAAAAAAATCGGAGCTTCCTATTTAGTTGACCATTAACACGAACAACCCTAATGACCACCAGGCAATGATCGCCTTCGTGACAGTCAAGGAAACATCGATTTCGGGTCCGGAGATTGAGGATTACCTTCAAAGTCGAATACCCCCATACATGATACCTCACGTAATAGTGATCGAGACGATACCTCTCCTCGTGAATGGAAAAACCGACAGGCAAGCTCTGCTCCATCGGTACGAGTCCACTTACCTCGCTGGTACGTAAAATTTTTTTTTTTTCGGTGTTTTTTATTTTTTCGTTTCGAAATCGATCGGTTTTTCCCAAACCCAAACAGACCCAAACTAATTTCGTACAATGACTCGATCCCAAATAAACCCAAACAAATTTGGTACAATGGCTCAAATCCAAACAAACCCAAACAAATTTCGTACAATGACTCGAACTCAGGCAAGCCCAAACGAACCCAAACAAATTTCGTACGATGACTCGAACCCAAACAAACTCAAACCCAAACAAGTTTTGTAGAATGACGCGAACTCAAACAAACCCAAATCCAAAAGAACCAAAAGAAATTTCGTAAGATGACTCGAACCCAAACAAATTTCGTAAAATGACTCGAACCCAAACAAACCCAAACTGAGAAGAACCAAAACAAATTTCGTAAGATGACTCGAACCCAAACAAATTTCGTACAATGGCTCAATGCAGAGAAGGAAACAACGGTCGATTGCGATTACAACGGAGTACCGGAACACCAGCTGGGAAAAGCCAAAATTCTATTTCCCACTGTGGGGAGCGTGATCGGCAAGAGTGGCCGATCGATGGTCCACGTGAACGCAAATTTTTACGAACTCGGTGGCAATTCCCTCAACTCGATTTACACGGTGACGAAACTCCAGGATCAGGGATATCGGATAAGCGTGACGGACTTCATCGCGGCCAACAGTATGGCGGACGTTTTGGATAAAATGACGGAGTACAACAGTGACTCGAGTGAATCCGAGGACGCGGATGACGAGCAGGAATACCTTGTCGAACAGCTCGACCATTCTCACAAGCAACAGGTCATAGAGTAAGTTCCAATTCCCAGTTTGGTAATTCCAAGTCCTTCCAAGTAATTCTACATCATTCTAAGTATCACCAAATACTCACGTTCGCTTCCAAGTATTTCTAAGTACTTCCTAGGATTCCCGATTACTCATTAGTACTCCGAAGAATTCTTAATACAATTCTAAGTATGTCTAATTATTCCCCAAGTATTTTTAACGTTATTGAAAAATTGTTGAGAGTGTCCAAGTATTTTTAACCGTTTCCAGTTACTTACAAGTATTTCCAAGTACTTCGAAGTATGTCCAAATACTTCGAAGCATGTCCAAGTACTTCTAAGTATTTCCAAGTACTTCTAAGTATTTCCAAGTACTTCTAAGTATTTCCAAGTACTTCTAAGTATTTCCAAGTATTTCTAAGTATTTACGAAGACTTCTAAGTATTCCTACTTACCTCTAAGTATGCCCAAATACTTGTCATCATTACTAAGTTCCTCCGAGTATCCCCAACTACCTCTAAGTATTCCTGAGTACCCCTAAGTATTCCTAAGTACTTCTAAGTACGCCTAAGTACTACTAAGTACTTCTAAGTACTTCTAAGTATTCCTAACTACTACTAAGTACTTCTAAGTACTCCTAAGTACTTCCAAGTACTCCTAAGTACTTCCAAGTACTACTAAGTACTTCTAAGTACACCTAAGTACTTCCAAGTACTACTAAGTACTTCGCCGCTTTCTTGGGCCGCTAAAAACCCGGAAATCCACTTTCAGAATAATCACCGACAGTTTCTACACGAAGGCCGATCTCGAGCGATGGCTGCTTCCGGATTTGCACAGAAGCGACTACACCGAACTGATGGAAAAGCTCTGGTCGCCGCTGGTAGAAAAGGGCTTTTGCTTCGTCGTGAAATCGTCGGAATTCCGCGATCGGGTAATTGCGGTTTCGCTGAACTTCGACGCCCGCGACGAACCGGAAGTAACCGTTGAATCGAAACTAACGATAATATTCGAGTTTTTGGAGCATCTCGAGGGTCCAATCAGGGAAGGCAAATTACCGAAGGGACGAGGCAAAATCTTTCACACTTTCATGATGGGAACGAGTAGCCAATTGAATCCAGCTGAGAATGTCATTATGATGAAAATAATGGAAGACGAAGTTCTCAGGCTCGCCAAGAGGAAACAATTCGTTGGGATTTTTACCACGAACACCAGCCCCCTCACGCAACAACTCGGATCTGACATTTACAATTACGAAGTTTTACTTGATTTTCAAGTGAACAAATACGTCGCCCCGGACGGTACGAAACCTTTTGGAAAAGCACCGGACGATCAACGCGCCCTCTGCTCATGGAAAATCATTTCCTAGTACTCCGTTAACCATCCAAATACGAAACCTCGAACTTTGACCTTCAACGATCGATCGTTCTTTATCAATTACGTAAAACGATAAAAAAAAAAGTTATAACCACTTTGTACATACTTGTAAATAAAGTCGTGATTTAATTATTCATAATTATCGAGATACGAAATCATGAGTCTTGAGTGGTCGCTGATTCGACCTTGGTTTGACCTTCCAAGGAGACCTTCCGAAACGACCTCTGAAGGTCATTCCAAAAATCGTTTTAATCGAATTAATCAAGCTCCCTTTAAAGCAGGATCAAAATTCAGTAGTATATTCCAGACCAGTCCTTATTTCGTTTTCGTTAAATAAATAATAATAATTATTATTATTATCGTGATAATTATAATAAAAATAATAATAATACAAAACGACAGGTCAGGATTCTTTTTTCACGAAAATGACGTCGTTGGCCAAATTGTTCGGATGTGTGACGAAACTATAAGCGTAATAGCCTCTCTCCTCCATGAAACTGATCATCTGCTGACGACTGTTCTTCCCATGAATGTACTCGACCGATAGCGTCTACGAAACAGAAAAACAATCGTTATGAAAATATACTATCAACTATAAAATTGTTTTTATAGGTATAAGTCTCCACAAATAATAACTAAAAAAAGAAAATTAATAATAAACATATCAAACAATAATTGAATAAATAATAATTATAATAATTTTTGGTGAAAAATGATAATTCATTATTTCAAAGAATTATAAAAAAATAAGAGTTATTAGCTAAACGTAATGAAAAATTGTTATCGTAATTAAAAATGCTCAAAGACTTGTTAAAATATTTTATAAATCATTTTTTTTCTATAATTATATATTATTATTTATGGTCGTATAATTATAAATAATTACTGTAATTATTAATTGAATTAATTATAGATCATTATTGCAATAATAATAATAATAATAACAATAATAATTTTAATTTTTTTAGTTAATTAAAAAAAATCAATAATGATTAATAACAAATAGCAAGACTCATATTATTATAAACTATTGTTAGAATTTTTTATTATAATAGTCACTGATTTTTAAAAAACTAATAATAAATATGAAAAATTATAATTATTTATAGTTTCATGAATATAAAAATAAAACTCAAAAATGGTGAAAGAAAAAATCTCTAAAATGAGATCTCCCACCTTAATGTCGAGCTGATGAAAAGGTATCGTTTCCAAAACCTCCATTTCGTTGCCTTCGACGTCAAGGCTGAAATAATCGACGGTTTTTACCCCAATGGCTGCGACGTACGAGGCCAATGGAAAACACTGAACCTTCACGTGCTTTCCTTCATGGGCAACGTCCATGGGATTGTGGGACGGATCGATCCGCTCAACTTCCGGTTCGTGTATACGCCCGATGTTGCGTGCCATCAGGAAGGACACCTGATTTCGTGTCGAACGTACGAGAAAAAAAATAAAGAGACGTTAGATCAGATTACATCAGATTTATTATCAATGTAGGTCATTTTTTATTGAGTTATTTTTAATTATTTATTTATTTAATTTTAATTGTTATTATTGTTTTGTTTTTGTTTTTGTAAATATGAATAGTAGTAATTTGGATATTTATTATTTTTAACGTCATTATAATATGAAATTAATAATTTTATTAATTTTATTAATAAATTTATTAAAATTAATTTTATTCATTTTGTTATATTAGTAATAAAAAAAAATGTTGAAAAAAGATTATATTCACCTTGGTCGGATAAGGGTTGAGGCTGAGACACGTCGGTGACATCCGAGCCTTACTTCGCTTTTTTTCAAGCATTTTGGAAAAGTTAATGGGATCAGCTTCGATGAGTAAACCCGACCAACCGAGGAATCTCTCGAACACGAGTGTGTTACTCCTCGTCTCACCGTCGTACGCACCGCACTCTATGAAAAATCCATCGGTCTGGGGAACAATTTTTCAAATTTTATTTTCCTTTCGCTTTTTGTTTTTTTTAGTTTTTTGTTCTTCCATCGTGTTTTTTTATTTATTTAAAGAGTCGATCAATTCTTATGAATATCAGTATATATATAGCAGCCAGAATGTTAATTAATATTCGAAAATCGAGAATATTCATTTGATAAATATTCTCGAATTTTGAGATTCTTTTTTCTACTTGATAAATATTAAACAACATATTATAATATATACATTACAGAAATATTTGTTTCGAAAAAATTTTTAAATAACGAAATAATTTTTTGTTTAAAAAACGTGCATATTTTAGTTGTTAATTTTTCAAATGGCTTTGAATTATTAATTTTTCGGAGAATATTGATTAATATGGAAAAATCGAGAATATTCGTTTGATGAATATTCTCGAATTTTGAGATTCTTTTTTCTACTTGATAAATATTCAACAACATATTATAATATATACATTAAAGAAATATTTGTTTTAAAAAAATTTCAAAACAACGAAATAATTTTTGGTATAAAAAACGTGCATATTTTAGTTGTTAATTTTTTAAATGGCTTTGAATTAAGAATTCTTCGAATTATGAATTCTTCGAATTATGAATTCTTCGAATTATGAATTCTTCGAATTATGAATTCTTCGAATTATGAATTCTTCGAATTATGAA
>JAPYZJ010004988.1:0-12413 GCA_030522765.1 Ophioninae sp. B BG-2022a
GTCTGGTCTTCAAAGCTCTACTCGCACGATTTTCAAAACACGATTACAAACGAATTTGATTTTTTCAATCGTTTTTTTTTCAGCCGTAGGTAAATGACTGTTTTCAAAATCAGTTTTTTCATCGGCAGTTAAGTTTACAATAAAAAATCGTCACTCTCTGTGGGATTTATAGACGCAGAAGTTGAAGAAGACAAGAATTTGTCTGATCTTCGAAGCTCTACTCGCACGATTTTCAAAACACGATTACAAACGAATTTGACTTTTTCAATCGTTTTTTTTCAGCCGTAGGTAAATGACTTTTTAAAAATCAGTTTTTTCATAGGCAGTTAAGTTTACAATGAAAAATTGTCACTCTCTGTGGGATTTATAGACGCAGAAGTTGATGCTTAAATTTTACGATGAAAAAGTGTCAAACCTGAGAAATTTGGGTTTAAAAGTTTCGACCATCTCTCTTGCATTCACGTGTCATACGGTATATCTTCGACATGTCCTTAAATTGCAGGTACAGAAAAGTTTCCTCTTCCTCATTCCCCTCCTTTTTCCTTTTTTTTTTTTTTTTTTATACAAATTGACGCTGAAAGAGAGCAAGAAAAAGTGCGAATATTCAAACGAGAAGTACGCTCGGATGAGAGAGAGAAAGAGAGAGAAGTAGAATAAAACACGTGAGGGATTGAGTGGATGGAAAAGGGTACGGGATCGAGCGTATTTCTGTGAGGGATAAACGGCTTCCCTTTCTACCACGACACATGCGCGCACACACAAGCCGGAAAAGAGAGATAAAGATATGAAAGAACGAGAGGAGGA
Organism: Ophioninae sp. B BG-2022a; assembly: GCA_030522765.1. Lineage (NCBI taxonomy): Eukaryota > Metazoa > Arthropoda > Insecta > Hymenoptera > Ichneumonidae > Ophioninae sp. B BG-2022a. The sequence goes on from JAPYZJ010004988.1 coordinate 805, forward strand.
GGACAAGGAAGGGAAGGAGAGAAATGCGTATTTGTCGGCTCGCTTGCTTTACGAGATACATCCATTTGGAGGAGAATCATCTCCCTCAAGTTGTGCTACTAGCACCGTGCATATTTACGAATAGATATGTACAGGGTGGCTCGAAAAGCGATGTCCAAAGTGAATGTGTTCAGCATCAATAACTACCCGAATTTACCCCCAGGCTTTGTTTACAGTCTCTTTTACTTAGCGACGAAAAAAACTTGGTGTTTGGTTTTTCAAAAAAGCATCTACATTATTTTTCGACACGTAATGAACATACAGATTAAAAATTTCGTATTTTTATTCAATATACCAGTAATTGAGTGTTAATCGACATTTTTCTTCGTCTCATTCATTATTATTAGTCATTAACATTTATGATGTTATTTCTCCACAAAGAAACGAAAAAAAAAATGAAATTTTTTTTTCTGATAGCAACACTATAATAAAAAGGAGTTTCTCCAAGGCTTAACTAAGTATACCATTAAGCTCTCAATGTTCAAATATCTTTCACGAGAATAATCACAACTTCTGCAGTTATCCAAATTTTGTTTAATTGAATTTGTTTGTTTTTTAATTTGTTTAATTTAATTTTGTTTAATATATATATATATATATATATTATAATAATAAGAAAATGATAAACAAACTCAACAAAATTTGGATAACTGCAGAAGTTGTATATATATATATATATATATACAAACAAACTCTTAAGCGATTTTCCAGCCACTCATCCCTTCCACAAGAATGTTTCTTGAATACCCTTGATTTTCTAGTAACCCGTAAGTACGCCCGCTGTTTAAGGTAGGTGTCTAGTCTAGAAAGCTAAAAATGCGGAAAATTTTCAAAATTTGTTTTCTCGCCTTCTATGCGAGATATAACAATTTTTATCCAGAACATCGGGTAAATCTTATACAGTAGGATTTTTTTATTTTGTCCAGTGTTTTATAAAAAATTCGTAGAGGGCGCCAAAGTCGAGGCTGCAAAAAAGAAACGTTCCCATGGCGGACAGATAATCTCCGAAACTGCTCGATCGATTTTGATAAAACTTTGTACGATCCTTTATTAAGGACATAAACGGTGCAAAAATAGGTCAAGGTTTTCGAACAATATTTTTCCAAAGCTGCGATTTATTTGCTTATTATCGATTTTTATCAAATGGTGGTGAATTACTACGTGGCAAACCTTCCTCTTCAAAATGACGTTTTTTGTTTTTGTTTAAGACTTGCAGATCCGGAGATTATCTGTCCGCCATGAAAACATTTTTTTTTGCAGCTTCAACTTTGGCGCCCTCTACGAATTTTTCATAAAATGCTGAACAAAATAAAAAAACAATTTTCCTACTCTATACGGTATACTCGATGTTCTGGATAAAAATTTATTGTTATATCTAGCATAGAAGCGGAGAAAAAAATTTCCGAAAAATTCTTCGAGTTTTTCGTTCTCTAGATTAGACACCTACCTTAATCAAAAACCGTTGTTCCTACTGCGATGTTTCGTTCATAAATCTTCCGTAATTTTCCTCATCGTCATTACCAAAATCACGCAAAAATATTAACGAAATCTAAAACAAAAAAAATCAGTTCTCCTCATTTTCCTGTACTCTGCTAGGAAAGAAAAGTAAATATCCGATAAAGTTGATCAATCATTTCCAAAATGGGTTGAAAGTCTCCACGTCAATACGAACCTTCCGCGATAGTGTGACACCCCTCAATCGTTGAACTCCTTACAATAAAAGGGCTGAACAAGCGGCAAAAAAAAAAGCGCGAGTGAAAAAAAAAACCAACCAACCGGCCACCTCGTCAGTTCGCGCTCAGGCTGTCGCTCGTGTTTTCGTTACAACTCTCGACAGGTTTATTTTTATTAGGACTTGTCGCATCAATCTAATATTGACAAATTCGTTTATCCAACGAGCTGCAAGCGTTCCCCTTCCCCAGCCCTTTTCCCACTTTCCCTGTCCAGTTGTCTGTCCTAACCTATACACACACAAAGACGGGTATATATTTAGTTTGGTCGTGAGAATTGGACGGGGGTGTGCATCGGAGGTTTTCACGAGGGACAAATGGGGGGGGGGGGGGGGGGGGGGGGGGCAGCGGGTTATGTCCAGCAGAAATCGACACACATGTTGATGGCCGAGAGAGAGAGAGAGAGCGAGTGGAATTTTTGGTTTATAGCACGACGAGGCAGGTGGACCGGGGGTTGCTGCTGCGGTCGTACTCTCATGCCACACGTCAGCCAACCCCGATGTATGCAGCATCAGCGAGAGGTCGTTACATAATGGCTGTCAGTGCAGGGAACGCGATTAACGAGACCTATCGATTTTTCATCAGACGATATAATCGACATCTATCTCTATTTCTCTCTGTATCTCTGTCTCTGTCTCTCTCCCTCTTTTTGCGGTAGAAAGCCGATCACATGTCAGCGATCGTGGACAAGTCACGAGGCCCTCGCGCGCGCACACAGACACACAAACACAAAATCGCATGCACCGATATACATGAGCGCACGAATGGTGATAAACGCCAACTGGATATTTTTCAATTGATTAATCATCGCATACTTTGATCCCTTTGATTAATTAACAAACGTTACGATTCAGGATAGTACTAAAAAAAAAAAAGGCGAACGAACCGGCGATACCGAGGCAAAACCTTACGTGATGTCCTCGTTGAACATCGATTGGATATCGCTATTGATATATCGAGTTTCTCTTAAATTCGGTTCACCACGATTTTGTATTTTTATGCCGGAGATTTATGATTGATTGATTGAATTAGATAATACACGAGATTAATAATAGATAAGAAGAAAATTAATTTTTTTAAAATAATTTACTGTGGTTTTATAATTTTTTAAATAATTTACTGTGATTTTAATAAATTACTGTGTGATTAATCTCGAGATTAATAATAGACAAGAAGAAAATATTTTTTTTTTAAATAATTTACTCTTTGAAACTTTTTGAGGTTATACTGACATTATAATGTATTTTCAAATTCAAACATTTTCGACTCCCTCTCTCTAGTATTAAAAAGCTTCAAAAAGAATAAAAATTATTATGTTCATTATTGTTATTTTACTCGATTTTCTCTACCAGCATAAAAACACATAAGTCTGTCTCTATCATACTGACTACAGGCATCTATAGTAGGAGTTGATCGGACGCCTTCGCGATATGGAACTCAAATTTTCGCGCACCTCACCAAATATCCGTATCCAATGGACGCGACCATGAACAACCCGCGGCGAATTGGAAGAAATTTTCCGGTGCAGTTATTACAAAAGAGAGAAAAATGTTGTTTTCCTCGGATCCTCTAGCATTCGTCGACGCAACTCCCACTCTCAGCGAACGAGGTCCAAGGATCGGAGGGTAGCATAAAAGTGGCGTTTTTCCAGCGATGATGGGGCTCTTTGGTATGGGAGTTGGTGGTATATGTGTGGCTTGAACGCGTTCACCCGTCCATTCTCTCTCTCTCTCTCTCTCTCTCTCTCTCTCTCTCTCGGGAATGTGCGTTTTGGTGCTATTGTGCTCCACCGGCCGATATTAAAATGCCGGTGATTGATGTGTGTACCGTGCACTGTTATAGCTCTCATGGCGGACGCCACCATCGGTATTATAACGATCAGCTCGCAGACCAATGTCATATTGGCCCGCACCCTCGAAACAGGCGTATGTATGTACAATATCATGTGCGCGTATATCCCTCCAAGTCCCTTAAAGAGCTTTACCGTATGCGCATAGGTCATCTACTTGCGGCTGCTGATCGTAGGGGTATGAAAAAGAATGTTTAAAAAAATCAGATAGTTTCATAGCTGATAAGAAGCCCTCCACTATTTTCATGAATCACCTGATAATCTGGAATACCTATCGCTGTTGACGAAGCAATTAAAAATGTTATGTTCATTCGGCTATTTATCAATAGTGCAACTTTCTCCGTGTTAACCGACCGGTCAATGACCAGGTACTCGGGTATCCATTTCAGCTTTGCAGATAGAATTTATTAACTTTTTCTTTAAAAAAAAAACTGTGTAACCGTCTGGACACCCGAAATTGAAGTAGTTTGAAGATCAGTTTTTGTCAAATTTTTTTATAACCAATTATTTAATAATAGTTATTAACTATCAAACTTGATACGTCCTTCATTCAATAACCAGGCACCTGGGTACCCACTGAAGTTATTATGCATGAATGTCGGGCTTATGCACACTAAAGAGACTACCCTATTAAAGTATTGAGGTAATTTGACTTTTAAATAAATAATAAATCATAATAATATCAAATTTGATAGTTAATCGGGGATCCAGACGGTTATACAGTTTTTTTAAAGAAAAAGTTAATAAATTCTATCTGCAAAGCAGAAATGGATACCCGGGAACCTGGTGATTGATCGGACGGTTAACAAATGTGGACAATGAAAAAACTAAAAACATCAACGAAGCAAAGTTGGCTCTTGACTATAAAGTAGCCATATAAAAAGTATACACTTGCAAAATATACTTTTTTCAAACTAGTCACCATCAAATTTTTTACATGCAGTCACTGAACAACAAAACCGTCACGAGGTTGGTAAATGGCTACCTAGGGGCAATTTGAAATACAATTTTAGAAGCTTGGAGCCAGCAGGTGATGAGTTGACGCGCACTGTCACCAGGACGGCCGCGAGGACCATTAATCGGCTGATAAGATTCGATGGACATTCGATCCGCGGTATTGCTAAACGCACTCAACACGGTGTCGCATCCCTTCTCCTTCTGATTCGGATGACTGGAAATTCGAGTGGTCGAACTGATATAGAATCCGATCGACAATCGGCTGCGGGAGCCGGAGCAGATTGACATTGATTTTTCAGGTGGTCAATAGTTAATATTGCCGTTTGATGCGTGCCAGCCACGATTAGCCCAGAGGAAGAATGTCAAGGGAAGGAGGGCAGGGTGGAAAAAAAAATATGGACACGTGATCAACGTCGGGATAAAATGGATGGAGCTCTCTCTCTCTCTCTCTTGAACCCTCGCTTTCTTGTTCGCCGCGTTTTTATGACCCCGAGAGGAGAGCTGCTTTTCTTTGTCGATGATAAACGATAAAGACACGCAATTCTCTAGGTATGTACGTGTGGATACGCGTTTACGTGTGCGTATATAAAATAGCGAACGTGTCTTGTACTCGAGGCCCACAAGTCACCCAATCGTGCAGAATTATCAGGTTGGAATGCAGCAATAAATCCGAGCCCCATGAACCTCGGCTCTCCTCCCTCTTCCGCCCCTCTACGATTCACTAACCCCTCTTTCTCCCATCCTCTCCTCCTCATCCTGTCGACCGACTATACACGATTCACCCTTACATTGTTAGTCAGACAAAGAGTCGCGAGACCGCAACGAGCCCGACCTACTCCACCACCACCACCATCGCCACTACCCTTTGCCACTGCGGCTCCACCATACCACTTCACCCTTGTCAGCCGTTCGAGTTTCCACACCGCGATATGCGCGCTCTTTCGAATCGGTGCTGAAGCTATCCTGCTAATTTGTCCAACTTGTGATTTCATCTCAAGATGGCGGACGCTATTAACAACGCGTCAATACACTAAGCCTAAGGAGCATGAATGCCTGGTATACGAGTAACGCTATTTCCGGAATACGTCATGAAATCGATCGAAAGTATGTATCAGAGACGCCAGGCGATTATTAAGGACGTGAAGGATATTACCACGTGACACACGAGTGCAAGAGAGATAGCCGAAACGTTATAAACAGCGATTTCTCAAGAATTAAACGTTTTTATCGAAAATGGCGAGCAGGAGGCCCTCGGTGCCATCGTCCTGAATGCACACAACAAATTTCGTACCAATTGGTTCAGCCGATTGAGAGAACAGTGGTTTCAAAATTTCGAAGTGGACGGAAGCGTGTTCGTCATGCCCTTCATATTGAAGACGGTGGGAACAATAATTAATAATTAAACAACATAGTTTATATTATGTAGTGTATATGCGTGTGAACGTTTTTAAAGCCTTCTTCCAAATTTTTTACTTTCCATCCACGAGAAGTTGTGTTCGAAAAAATGTGTTCGCATATCAAGCGTTCGTCTACTTACTTCATAGGGGTGCGCAGGGTTACCCGCAACACGTGACGAGTGCATTTTGAAATTTCACAATTAATCCCCCTTTTTTTTAAACACTCGTGAAGATTTTCAGTTAAGTTTTTCAAATTTCTTAATTGGATAAATGTTCAATCTGACGAGAATGGTTTTGTTATTCTAAGCGTTATTTTTTTACGGCTAACGATCTTTCAAATTCCAAAATTCGTACACTTGGCCCGAATGAGTCCTCGTCAAGATAACCAAATTAAATTTTATATTCTCTTGATTTTCGACTTTTACGAAAACCGCCCTTATAATTGAATTCCCTCCTGCAACGGTCGACAATTCCAATCCCCTTCCAATTTCTCGGTCACACCACGCGTGATGTACTAAACCAATAGCCGGCTCATAGCAATTTTCGCTCAGCCCGGAAAACTTCTTTTTCTTCGGCCTATACGTATCGCGCATAGCTCAATTAAGGGGTACGTACCGCGAGAAATAAGATAGAGAGAGAGAAGGAGAAAGCACGAAAGTCTCATATTGAACCCTCCCCATTCTTTCCCGCCAACCGGAAACGTGCGGCATTGGGTATGAGAAAAAGCCACGGGGATTGTTGCTGTTGGCTGCAAGTATGAAGTAGTGTCGTTTGGCTGTCGCGTGGGTAGCCGCTTTATCGCTTTACCAGCAGATTAATAAGCCTCCGCGAACACACAAACGACAAAACAGGCCGGCACACGCGCTCCTCGTAGCATGCATCACGATCCTTCGTGTGTGTAAATATTTGCCGGGCAAATGTGCGCAGGTATATTTTGTAGGCAACAATTGAAACCTGATATCAATTAAAATCCGATCTGCCTACAAGTAATCAAACCAATTTCATTTTGTTTGAGTTGAGTTCGAATTTGTCCATTGCCATCATTTGGGTTTATCCAAGCCGGTGTTTTTGGAGTACTACTATTGAAGCTGGATATCAATTCCATTCTGCTTGGGTGAAAATTCGTTTCGTAGCTTTGGTTTGTTTGATGCTGATTGAGCTCTTTGAGTTCACTTGTGTAAGCTTGTATTTGGCTAGACGTTAGCTTGAGTTTTAGAAAATATTACTTTTTATTGGATATCTTTCTTGCCAAGATAGTTAACTATATTTGTCGGGAAATAGTTCGTGAAAATTTCAAAATGCTCGCTGCGATTTAAACTTTTGCGTTGATGACGTTTACTGTATGACTAAACAACTTTTCGACACGTTTCACCACTTTTTAGTAACGTTAATGATTGAAGTAGTTTTTCGTAGTTGAAAATCAATTGTATTTTATCAGTTTATGGGCGTTAAAGTTTTTGAACTTCCAAAGTTTCTGTAATTTTGTAATAGTGTTTAATAATCGATGTTTTTGTAATAATATAATAATCCAATAATTAAAAAAATAATATAATAATTTTTTGCAATAATGTAATAATACAATAAGTTTGTAATAATGTTTAATACTCGATATTTTTTAATGAAAAAAAATCCCCTTTGCCAAGATTACAAATCAACTATTTCAAATTCCACGTTGTCATTCCAACGTACTTTTCTAAAAAAAAAAAAAAAAAACAAAATCGAAAACCTCTTTTTCGCGTTACCCAGATTTCCCTTTTCACACCATCCCAGGCGAATCAAAACTACCCCCGTATAAGTCCGCGTCGCCAAAACAAATAGGGATGAATTCGCGGTCAACCGCGACCACTTTGAACAACACTCGCGCGTACTTCCACCTACCCGGTTGTGATATTTATTTTATTTGGCTTATATTCGGTTTCGTGGGTGCTACATTCTTGTTCCGGGCTGCAGGAATTCAATCTCCGCCTGTGCCTCGTATATATGGTGACTTACGAATGTTTATGCTTCGAATCGTGTGTACACGAGTTCTCAGCCCGCGAGTACGAATGCTGCTCTGTGAGCTACGGTTCGAGGGTTGGACCGAGAGATTTCGCGGGGTAAACCGTCTCCCCCCCCCCCGCACACCTCTCCGTTGCTCTCTTTCTCTTACACACTCTCCTGCCGTTTCTCGCATGACATATGATCTTCCATATTGGCCACGGGTATACATACGTGTAGTCCTCTCTTACCCTCCCTTATATTGCTCACGTTGGTTTCGGCGTCCACATACGTATTGTACGTTTATCTATTTCCAGGCGTGTAACCACCGAAAGGGCGTAATAATTCGGGCAATTCAAGTGTTGCGGGCAACCGGATTGGGCCCTTTTGTCCAGGCTCCTATTGACGCCGAATGTTTGGACGTGAGACCGCGCATAGGTGTAAACCGCATTCTCGTATGTATATATATATATATATATAAATAAATATGTGTATATATATATTTATTTATATGATTACGAAGGCGAGTCGCGACGGAACGTTTTACTCTGGCGAGCGTTTGTCACTCGGTTACCACGTCTACATAATATCTCAGAGTTAAACCCACCCCACGTTTGTTTAGTTGCGTTTTGCCCCCTTTTTGGAATATTGGCGGAGTTGTAAGTGTGTGGGTAGAGGGAAAGTGAATTTTGAAGCAGATCCGTCATTATCATTATCAGCTATCGTTATATCAATAGTAGAGGAGAGTGATCAAATATGGAATACCATTTTGATTTTTCGGCATAACTTGCACAAATGTTATAAATAAAAAACTTTTTGTCGTAATTATTAACAATCATATGTTTGCACTTAAGTTTGTAGCAAGTTTAGGTTATATTGATTAGTCAGAGGTAAGAAAAATTTTCAGAAACTAAATAACGATGAAGGTATATATGGAATAGGTACCCCAAATATGGAATACTATAAACACTATTAAAAATTAACCTTAACTTACAAGAGATTCTTTGGAAACTTTGGTATAATATAGAAAGGAACACAAATTATTTACAAAAATCACAAATCCAGGTATCGTACTCTGGCCCAGCGCAATCAGTATGTGCCCAGAGTCCACACATGAGGCACTTGATCCATGTTTCACCATGAGTATCATTCGAAAACAGCATACCACTGTCACAACGACAGATATACCCGCAAACAGATATGTACATGAATAATGACACAATAAAAAAAAATCAAATAAAATAAAAATTAGAATAACAATAGAATATCGCGACTAAGAATAACAAGAATAACAATAAAATACATAAGAATAAACAAAGCTTAATGAAAGCCTAAAAGCAAGAGAGAGAGAAAAAAGAGCGAAAGATATGGAGACAGAACGAGTGAGAGCCGTTATAGGATACGCTACGTGCGATAAACGACACGATTTCGAAAGCGTGTTTCGAAACTAAATCAGGGAAAATCCTATTCGAGGTAAAAGCCCCGTTTGCGGTTAAACGGGACCCCATCCCGGGGTAAAACACCCGCGATTTATGCACATGTGTGTCGCATTTCTCTCTCTCTCTCTTTCTCTCAACCCCTCTCACCCTGTCTCTCGTTCTCTCTATCGTCAGGGGAAATCTCTAAACAGTTGAGCGTGGCACAGTCGGGACTTGTATCGCCTATCCGTCAACGCTATCGGTACAACTTTCGCCACCTATTCAAAGTACCCGCGGGACAGGACGAAATATACAAAGTGCAACAAATAAATACGAGAATATATAACGTACAACTCGAGAATACCAGATAAACAAAAAGATATGTAAACGGACCCCCATCCGTACGGAGGAAAGAGAAGATCGTACACTTTTCGAAATCGTCGCCCGTTCGGACCCTTCCCCCGTGAACGATCGCTTTTCAAGATTTTAAAGAATATCGCCACAAAATTTACAGCGTTAAACTTCCAGAGGGATCGGTTGGGTCCTTTTGTTTGCCCGGATGTATTCACGTGACTTGGAATTGGGAAGGCACGAGGGGGTGCAAAACGGCCTGGCGTTTCGGGATCGTGCCTCGCACGTGGAGAACACGCGTTACGGGGTTGTGCATCGTCGCAGTCAAATTCGGACTGGCGGGGTGGGGGGGGGGGGGCTGTGGTTGCGTGTTATCGGTAACGCTTATCGTGTGTGGAGGGCTTAGTATACCGGGATTGCTTGCTCATCGAGTTTCTCCCACGTCTCGTATGTACGCAGCTATTCCCATATACAGGGTGACGGAAAATTTGATATATATCACCTAAGGTGTCAAAAGTTGGACTCGCTTGCAGCAAATAAGGTCGTAGAATATTCTGTACGAATATCGATAGTTTCGAGTGCCTAAATATTTAATGATTTTTTTTTTTGCGTTTTGTTAAAATTTGTAGATTTTTAATTATATCACGCATTTGAAAGAAGAGAGACGGTGCAATAATATGTATCGTTAGAATTTCTAATAGACAATCGATGGACAACATATTTGATGTGAGTAATAAATAGCGAGCATTTGTTATTTTTATGCTATGCGTGTAAAGTCATGTCTTAAAAAAAAAAAGATTTTGTAAACGAGACATTTTTAATGTTTAAAAATTTGTGTCAGGATTTGTTTAATAAATGTACGGAACGTTGAATTTCGAGGTATTTAGAATCTATAGCTTTTCAAAAAGGTACAGATAGAAAAAAAGGTACAGAGTGCAAAGTTTTTTGGATGAGTGTTTAATTACGGTTTGGAAAAATAAACATTAAAGTTTTCGTTGACCAGACAGTATTGGTTTTCGTACAGTGTATATAGCTTTATTTACTGCAAATGAATTCTACTTTTACCCCTTAAAAGAAATGTATCGAATTTTCAGTTAGAAAAATAAATGTTCTTCTTCTAGATACATATAAATATATAAAAAAAGGGAGAAAAGAATAGATAGATCCTAAAAAGAATTTTCCCACCCGCTGTATTCATCTAATGTAATTTATCACCTCATATGGCAGTTTCAAAGCCCTTCCAGTAATTTTCGTCTCAACTAGTCGTTGCTTTTTATGGACATAGCAGCGGAGAAACGGCTCTCACCTAAATATGTTAACATGTATGTCGAGTGGATTTCCAAGACATTGAACTTTAACAAATGTTGAGTATGAGGACATTCGGCTGTTGTTATCCATACAACTGAGTGTTTTGAGGACCATCTTGCAATTTTTGTGTCAGCTAGTCGTAGATTTGCGGGACCAGGTATCATCAAAATAACCTTCGGGTGAGAATTTTTACATTTATGTGTAGGTGGTTTCGGAGACGTCAGCGCAATGTCGAGTATGGAGACAAATGGCTAATTTTAAGATCGTCCAATAGCTTTGGAATTACTTTCACACACATATATATATATACAGCCTTGGCCAAAAGTATTAGGCATCCAATAATTTTTCTATCCCGACGAAAAATCGAATTTCTCGGCGAAAAAAAAAACGTAAAAATTTGTTCAACAAGCGAAACTGAAGCTAATAGTAACCTCTACGAACATCTAATCTCTAAATTTCGGTATCACCATTTTTTAAAGTCTAGCAAGCGATTATGCAAAGTACGAAAACAGTGAAAAATTCCGTAATTTTCGAAGTGACGTACCGGCTACAAAAAAAATCGCAAAAATAAGAATGAAAAAGC
>JAPYZJ010004989.1:0-15508 GCA_030522765.1 Ophioninae sp. B BG-2022a
AAAAAAAAAAAAAAAAAAAAAAAAAAAAAAAAAAAAAAAAAAAAAAAAAAAAAACAAAAAAAAAAACAAAAAAAAAAACGAAAAAAAAAAACGAAAAAAAAATTCTTTGTAGCGAATTCAAAAAATTGTGAATTGAGCGGATCGTACGACGAGACAAAGTGTGCGCCTTTATTCTCGAGGACGTGACGCCAGCCGTTTCCCGGTAATGCGCAGCTGCACCCCCCCCCCTCTCGCTCAACCTTCCATTCGCGATCTTTCTCTCTCGTTGGAAAAATGTTGGAAATTGCGTTCGCATGTGTTCCACGATGGATTCTTAATGCGGTCTAGGTCTCGATCCGTCGTTATCTTCTTTACCGATCAAGCCGTTGCGCAATTTGAGGTTATGTGGGATTTTCGACTTTCGCCGGTGTTTAGGCTATGCGGGAAGCGGAACATTCGCTCGGATCGTTTCCGAATTCGAGCTTTTGACGTTTAAGCAAATTTCATCCAAATTCTAGTAACTTTTGGATGGTGACATGAGTTCCAATTGAATTCTAGTAACTTTTGGATGGTAACATGAGTTCCAATGGAGTTCTAGTAACTTTTGGATGGTAACATGAGTTCCAATGGAATTGTAGTAACTTTTGGATGGTAACATGAGTTCCAATGGAATTCTAGTACCTTTTGCATGGTAACATGAGTTTCAATGGAATTCTAGTAACTTTTGGATGGTAACATGAGTTCCAATGGAATTCTAGTAACTTTTGCATGGTAACATGAGTTCCAATGGAATTCTAGTAACTTTTGGATGTTGACGTAAATCTAATCGAAATCCTAGTAACTTGTGGTTTTTTATGTTACCATGGGTTCGAACAGAATTCTAGTCATTTTTGAACGTCACCATGAATTTCAATGTGATTATAATGATTTATGGTTACAACCATAAAGTCTAACGCAATTCTAGTAACTTCTGAAAGTCACTATAACTTTCACTAGGAACCGCTAAAAGTTGCCGGACGTTTCATTGGAAATCCAAATTCTAGTAACTTTGTACTGGATTAAACTACGAGTTGTGCCAAATTCAGTTATAGTAATTTTTATAAGTTACCAGAAAGCCTGTGATGGTAACATTCTGAAGTTGCCAGAAAGTGTATTATGTATTCAAAGTTACCAAGAATTTGTCACTATATGAGTTTTACGGAGAATCAACGACCGTCGATAGGTTGGCAAGCGATGACTTTCGCCCCTCCTCAACCTTGGCGTACCTACACGGGATGGACCGTTTTTCCGAGCGCGCCCAACTTTTCCCACACCTACAGAAATGCGCGCGTGCAAATGAAGCTGCGCATGCAAATTCGATGTATCGCATCGATAAATATCGTGCACGGATCAGCGTTAATAATATACCGTAATCTCATTGGCAAGTGGGTGCGCTCTGGTGTCGGTGAGGAAATTTATAGTTAGGAGCCAATGATCGCATTGCCACTGACTCCCTCGAAGCGCAAGACAACAAGACCAAGTACTCGTTGGATATTCGTAGTTGCTCATGTTTTTCTTCTTCTTTCTTTTTTTTTTATCCAATCTCTCAATTGTACGCGTAGGACGACGTTATCGACGGGAATAGATTCCGTCATTATTCGCACATGTACGATGAGTAATTACCTCGTACGTGTCTGCGATCAGCACAATTTTCTCTCCGTACAATCGCCGATTTGACTCATTTGCCGAGCTGCGTGACTGCGCGCAAAAACACAAATCACTTTATGACAAACGGATGGAACTTGACGCGATGTTTTTTTGCCGCGTTGATGGAAACGAAAAAAAAAAAATGAAACAAGAAGAAGAAAAACTAAGTGCGGCGTTTGTGCAGCGGCTGCTGTATCGTCCTCGAGTTGGACGCTCCCTCGAGTAGTTTATCTTGTTGCGCAGGGTGCGCAATCGATAGAATCTTCTATACGCGGTAGAGATGGTGATGCGGTCAAGATGTGCATAGCAGCGGAGCTACAGTAGGACGTTGATTCAGAGGCGAACGGTAGGACCACAGTAGCGCTGGAATTGCGGGCTAGAAGTTGGGCGCTTCCCCTACTACCCGCGCAGCGAGTAGGCTCCGCCCACCAGCACTGATGGCGCCAGACGATACGCTAGGCGAATCCCCACTCCGCGCTGCGTAGACAAGCTCCGCCCTCCCGGACCGTATGGCGCCAGGTGATACGCTCGGCGCTCCCCCACTACGCACTGCGCAGGTAGGCTCCGCCCACCCACACCGTACGGCGCCAGACGATACGCTAGACGAATCCCCACTCCGCGCTGCGTAGAGAAGCTCCGCCCTCCCGGACCGCACGGCGCCAGGCGATACGCTGGGCGCTCCCCCACTACGCGCTGCACGGGTAGGCTCCGCCTACCCACACCGTACGGCGCCAGGCGATACGCTAGACGAATCCCCACTCCGCGCTGCGTAGAGAAGCTCCGCCCTCCCGGACCGCACGGCGCCAGGTGATACGCTGGGCGCTCCCCCACTACGCACTGCGCAGGTAGGCTCCGCCCACCCACACCGTACGGCGCCAGGCGATACGCTAGGCGAATCCCCACTTCGTCCTGCGCGGGTAAGCGCCGCCCTCCCGGACCGTACGCTGCGTTGCTATACGCTAGGCGCTCCCCCACCATGCGCTGCGTCGGTAAACCCCGCCCACCCGTACGGTACCGTTATACGCTAGCGCTCCCCCACTCCGCGCTACGCAGTCAGGCTCCACCCACCTCGTGCCGCGATACGCCCAGCGCTCCCCCACCACCCACGCCACCGCAGTGGGGATCGTGTGGGCGTCACCACGCGCACCCACCTCGTTTTATTCGCGTTTCCACTGTACAGTAATCATATTTCAGGGTTGAGTACTAGCTTTAATGGATTTTGGCACACTCAACGTTGCCAATGCCAACGGGATACGGTGTTCGCAATGAAATTGGGTAGTACGAAACGGCATTAGGATAACGGTCCATTGTTTCTCCCTTTAGCCTCTTCGCCCTCGTTATCCGAACTCCCACGACCACCCGTAGTCCTCGCTCCACCATCTCAAACCCCTAATCTATACTTTATTATCGCTCCACCAGACGATACGCGCATATCGCTCTGCCCAATTGGATCCACTTTACCCACATATCTCACCAACCTATAAATCTTCAGTTCGGACTTGCCGGATGACCACTTGCCCTTCATCACGTTCTCGAGGAACCCACCGAAAAACCCCTATTTGGCAAACGCCGAAAAAGTGCCACTGAATATGTCGGCCATTAGGACCACATCCCAATTACGTCGTCCCAGACTTAACCGCCGTCCAAAGTGATCGCTGTTGCCGACCGCACGGACTCGTTGCTATTTATTGCATACAAATACGTGCCGTGGAGCTTCGAACCAGGGATTATCACACTGCGCCGCGAGAACCCATGAAATTTAATACCAAATACGTTTGCGAATTCTTGAAATGGCATCCAGCTTTCCAACTATGGAAACTTCCACAACCCTCCGGATCAACGTTAATCCGACTTTACAGTTGATATTAAATTTTATATAACATTGCATACGGTTTCGTATATACGATATTACGAGGACATGGCACAGAAATAGCGAATATCCATTAAATCCTACCACATCAGGTTTTCGTCATAACCTCAAATAATACTATAACACAGTTACACAAAAAATGATCTTTACCTAGGGGTCCGACCACAATTTATATATGTTTTTGGGGTCTCTGAAACCGAATCCGAAGACTATTGAATCCTACGACATCAAGTTTTCGTCATGAGTTCAAACAATTCAGTAACACAATCACACAAAAAACGATTTTGACCTAGGGGTCCGACCACATTTTATATATGTTTTTGGGGTCGCTGAAACCGAATCTGAAGTCCGTTAAACCCTATCACGTAAGGTTTTTGCCATAACCGCAAATATAAGCGTTTTTGTATATCTGTGTTATTAATATATTTTCATAAATGTTCACACACCGCTTTTTTTGCTGTATATCATCGAATATATATGGAATCGATTTTTCAATGTTGCTTATTCTTTGGAAATGAATTTTTTTTATTGATTGTCCGGTCGTAAATAAATAAACGAGATATAAAAATACAGTAATATTTGGGATCCTGTACGTAATAAAAATCCAGACTCTGCTTGGCCCAAACGGCGTCATCTCACTCGCCACATACATATTCACAGCCCATGTCTTTGGCGTTTCCATTCCATGTTCGTTCAGACCGCCCTCGCGCCGTGTAAAATGACCAGAATGAGAGAGTGAGTGAGAGAGAGAGAGAGAGAGAGAGACTGGAGCCAGTAGGTTAAAGCGTTAATGCCGTATGATTGCTGTTGCGGCTCCAGCCCGGCGATCGCTATCGCTCTTTCCACCACGAGTCCCCGCAAAGTCCAGACTATCGTCACGATCTGCCATCCTAAAAAAAACGCTTTTCGAATGAATTAAAAAAAAGTATTTTAAAAAATCGAGTTCCCCCGCATACAAAATTACATTTTCGAGAACTATTGTGAATTAATCTCATTTTTTATGTTTCGTAATTGTGGCACTCAGAAATTCGTTCACTTAGAAATGGTAATTTTTTAAAAATATTTTACAAGTTATTTAAAAATATTTCAATAAAATTTTGATTTCGTGGACGAAACGTCAGAAAATATTTTTTTATAATATTCTAACGCCCACCCTCCGCCCAGATGAAATTTCAATTTCGAATTTTTTTTTTCGTTATTCGTACGCTTTTAGACTTTCGATTTCAAAGTTCCATTTTGTTCGTAATTTCAATGCTTTTGGAATTTAGTTCACGAATATTTTTTTTTTTGTAACGTCACACTCGTGAAATATTGATCCTGAAATTTCATTTTTTAAAATAATTTTAATCTTTCGGAATTTCGTTTCTGAAATTTATTTTTTTCCATAATTTCAGAGCTTTTAGAATTCCATTCGCTCAATATAATTGTTTTCCCACAATTTTGAGACTCGATAATTCGTCCGTTTCAAAACAGTGGCTAAGTTCCTTTTTTTTCGTCGTATCTAAGCTATAAAGCGATCGTTGACAAAGTCGACAACTCGTCTCGACAATATTCCACTTTTTTTATTCTTATCAACGTTCACTTCGTTTTTTCTACTCGAACATTTTTTCGGCCCGATTTACGGTAGAAGATTTTTTGGCGCCCTGGGGTGGGGGGTGAGGTCGCTCAGCTAAGAGACCGCGATAGTACGAGTCCGTCGTCTCCACAACGGCGACGACGACGTACACGACCGCAGGGGCGATAATGTTACCGTCGAGAAGGGTGAAAACGGCGATGAACGGTAAGCAGGGATGGCCAGACACGGCGCCAGGAAACCTCCCAACATTTACTGCGTCTCCTGCGAGAACGATACGACGACGCCTAGACAGTCAGGGGCCACACGCTCGTTGACCGTGAACCAGAACCAAACCGAGCTCGTTCTTTACTATTTTTTCTCTAACGACAACATCAACAGCTCCAACAACAAAAAAACGGTTTGGGTTTGTTTGGGTTCAGTTCCAACAACAAATAAAGGGGTTGGGTTTGTTTGGGTTCAGCACCAACAACAACAAAAAAGGGGTTGGGTTTGTTTGGGTTCAGCTCCAACAAAAAAGGGGTTGGGCTTGTTTGGGTTTGTTTGGGTTCAGCTCCAACAAAAAAAGGGGTTGGGCTTGTTTGGGTTTGTTTGGGTTCAGCTCCAACAACAAAATAGGGGTTGGGTTTGTTTGGGTTCAGCTCCAACAACAAAAAAGGGGTTGGGCTTGTATGGGTTAGTTTGGGTTCAGCCCCAACAAAAAAAGGGGTTGGGTGTGTTTGGGTTTATTTGGGTTCAGCTCCAACAACAAAAAAAAAGGGTTGGGTTTGTTTGGGTTTGTTTTGGGTTCAGCTCCAATAACAAAAAACGTGTCGGGCTTGCTTAGGTTTGTTTGGGTTCAGCTCCAACAACAAAAAAAGGGGTTGGGTGTATTTGGATTTATTTGGGTTCAGCTCCAACAACAAAAAAAGGGGCTGGGCTTGTTTGGGTTTGTCTGGGTTCAGCTCCAACAACTAAAAAGGGGTTGGGTTTGTTTGGGTTCAGCTCCAACAACAGCAAAAAGGCGTTGGGTAGGAAACACGAACTTCGATTGACCAGAAACCTCGAAATTCCGAAACCACAAATTTCGTAAAGGTCCTGCCAGCAAAAGCACGAAATTTGTTTGGGTTTGTTTGGGCTAGATAGTTCAATTTAAAACCCTTGATTTTTAACAAACCCGAACAAACCCAAAAAATTACAAAATTTGTAGTTTTCGAATATTTGAATTCGGGATTTTGAGCCTTCTCATTCGAAGTTCGGGTTTCCTACCCCACCCTCAAAAAAACGGTCCTCCGCACAATCCCGACTTCCCTGATGGCCAAAATCACGATCTCAACGCGCCGGAAAGAATTCACGAAGAACCCAATTATCCGAAGTCTGAAAGTGAGAGAAAAAAATTACGGCGAGGACCGGGCGGTGGGGGGGGGGGTGGTAAAAGAATAAAAATGAAATCCGTCATTAACGGAGTCTCATTAGCGAAGCAATTTTGTGAGTTCTCTCACGTGCACTTTTCGGGTGCCAAATGCTCGCGTCGTCGACGAAACGACCATCAAGTAAGTTCGCCTAATGGGGCTTTCTAATATGCTCCTGCTAATAGACGTTTTTTTTTGGACATCCAAAAAAGGAATGAATTCATCCAAAATTAATTGTTCGGCTCAGTTACAATAAAATAATTATAATGAATGTTATTCTTCTTAATCTTGATAATATATATAATAATAATATTAATAATAATAATAATAATAATAATGATAAGACAAAAAAGAAAAAAATACGACGGTAACTTTATTGATATTTATTAGTATAAGACTTAATATCTTATTATTTAATAATTAATATCTATAATTAATCATTCATTAATATAATGATTGAATATCGATATAATAAGACGAAAAAAATAAAACAATTATGCCAATAATAATAATAATAATAACAATGACAATGACTATTGTTAATTTGTAATTATTATTATTATTATTATTACTATTATTATTATTATTATAAATCACTTATTAAATGACTATTATAGCTTTTTTATTATTTTTATTAAAATAATAGAAAAAGCTGCAGAACGGAAGCTCCAACAAAATTTTTCAAAATCTACATAAAAAAGAATCAAACCCAAACGAAAAATAACAAAACGTACAAAAACTGTCTTCCAAACGATTAATCGGGCGAGTTTTATTTTCCCAGGTGCGAGAATTCCAGAAAAATTAATTAACAAAGTAAAATTGTTAAAAAAAAAGAAAAAAACGGGAAATAAAAAGCGTGCGACGTTTGTTCAAAGTACGATTAACGTTACACGAGTTTATTTTTATTCGCAAGAGATAGAGACACGCAGATAGAGAACCGACAATATTTCGATGTTTCGCCGGATTATTTAGTTGGCCGTTGATTTATAGCGGAGTGCGTGCCCCCTGTTTTTGGGGCTCTTGGGGTCGAACCGAGGCAG
Source organism: Ophioninae sp. B BG-2022a (assembly GCA_030522765.1). NCBI lineage: Eukaryota > Metazoa > Arthropoda > Insecta > Hymenoptera > Ichneumonidae > Ophioninae sp. B BG-2022a. The sequence goes on from JAPYZJ010004989.1 coordinate 7,540, forward strand.
ACTTTTACACAGGGAGTTTGGCCCAGCCGCACGTGCTGCTTCTCGCACAAGAGAAGATCGATAAGTTCGAAGGGTTCCCTTTCTCATCGCGCTCGACTCGGTCACTACTCGTGTGTACGCCCCGTGTTTTCCGCTCTGCGTCTCCCCCGCCGTCGCTATCGCCTGTGCGTGTGCGCGCATATACAGACATTAGGAATTCTTACGTGGGAGCGCGTACCGTGTTTTAGGCGTACCCTACTACTCCACTAGAAATTTATGTCCATACGAGCCGTTCCACACCGAATCGACCTTCCGTCGCCCTACTTCCAGTTGCTTTTTTCTAGTTATTTTCTCCTAGTGACTTTTCTAGTGACTATTCTAGTTACTTTTTTCTAGTGACTTTTCTAGTTACTTTTTTCTAGTGACTTTTCTAGTTACTTTTTTCTAGTGACTTTTCTAGTTACTTTTTTCTAGTGACTTTTCTAGTGACTTTTTTCTAGTGACTTTTCTAGTTACCTTTTCTAGTGGATTTTCTAGTTACTTTTTCTAGTGATTTTTTATTTACTTCGTAGTTACGTTTCTAGTTACTTTTTCTTAGTTACTTCTTTTGGATCTTAAGATTCGCACGAACCTTTCGTTTTCTCGTTTCAATTCAATGACAAGAGTACTCCGGGAAAATTGGATCTCTTCGCACGAATCACGTATGTATAATAATGGGACAGCCCGAATAAATTTTGGGGTCGTGGACCTTTCGAAACTGGAATTTCCCATACGCAAAGTGCGTACGTGTAGTATTCTGCTCCACAACAGCCATAAATGGATCGTGAACTGTAGATATATCTACCACGATAGTTTATGGCTCGCATAAAACTTTGTTGCATCCACACACCGTACGGGGACGTACGGACGCACACGGGGACGTCCAGTTTATTTAATATTTCGTCCACCCTCGCACACCCTCGATACACGCTGTCTCTTCGACGTCCCCCTTCCGGCCTTTCCCTTCCTTCTGCCCCTTCTTTCTCCTCCCCCACCCACCTTCCCACCCTTTTCCGCAATTTGCCCCTCTCTGTCGCCAAACTCGATTCTTTCTCGTTGCAACCGAGCTGCCCGTCGTAACGCCACCCTCGTACGACCGGAATCGCGTCCGTATGGCGTCGTTCTCTCCGCAGCGGCAGACGAAAAATTGTTACGCCCGCAGCTTTTGTCCAGCTCGCGCGGCGAAATTGATAGCGTCGTCCTCGTTACGCGAGAATTTGCACACTCGCGAAAGATCGCGAGAGCGGAACGGGAGAAAAGGATCGTGGGACAAGAGAGCAGCTATTAATATGCTCGTTGAGAGACGCGAAGTGTCAGGAGGTGGTGACGGGGAGAGGGGCCACAGCCCAATTTACAATCCTGATCAGGAGAAAGTTTCAGCTCACATGGAAAGTTGATTTCGAGGACGGATTTTGAGGACTGTCCTCAAAATAGACAGTATATGTTGATTTCGAGGACTGTCCTCAAAATAGACAATATATGGAAAGTTGATTTCGAGGACGGATTTTGAGGACTGTCCTCAAAATAGCCAATATATGGAAGACTATTTTGAATACGGTCCTCAAAATAGCCAATATATGGAAGACTATTTTGAACGCGGTCCTCAAAATAGCCAATATATGGAGGACTGTTTTGAAGACGGTCCTCAAAATAGCCATTATATAAGGACTATTTTGAAGACGGTCCTCAAAATAGCCAATATACGTTTGGCTCTTTTGAGGACTGCCCTCAAAATAGCCAATGTACGTTTGGCTCTTTTGAGGACGGTCCTCAAAATAGCCAATTTATGTTCGGCTCTAGTGAGGATGTCCTCGAACTTACGTTTCAGGGAAAATTCGTACAACATTTTTTGCAAGGACTTCCTTCAATAAACGCTGGATTTGTCGGTGTGGAAGTTTTGAGGCCCGTCTTCAAAATAGCCAATGTCCTCATACTGAACAATACGTATACGAAAATGTCCCCGAAGTTAACTCTGAATAAAATTGAGCCGATTTGCGCAAAGGGTATTTCAAGGACTTTCTGAACAAACTCACCAATTCGTTGATACGAGAATTTGAGAATCATCCTTGAAACAGCCAAATGTCCCGATACTCCACATTGCCCTGATAAAACTCCGAACGTGAGAGGCTGGAAAAAACGTTGGATCGTCATGAGAGTTTGTACAGAGAGAAGAAAAAAAGACGAGGAACGAAAACGCGATAAACGCACGAGCAGGAGGACCGAGAGCACGAAGGAAGCGAGAGAAGTGGCACAAAAAGATAATAAGTTTCGCGCAAGTTTGGCGCCATCGAGTGAATCACTAGCGGCGACCCGACCCGACCGAGCAGCCAGCGATTTTTCACTCCAGTCGTGATTTTTCTTCTCGTTTCTCCTGAGTTTGTTTCGGTTTGTTTGGGTCGTCTTCCCGACTATTTTTGCGTTTTTTCAATCGTCGCATCGACGAAAATTGAGCAACACCGGAAACAACCTGGCATTACAAAAATTTGTCGGTCCAGTCGATGGAATGGAAGAGCCCATTGGAATACTAATTCCAATAGATATTCCAATTGGAATTCTAATTCCAATTGAAGTTCCAGTTGGAATTCTAATTTCATTAGCAGTTCCAGTTGGAATTCTAATTTCAATGGAAGTTCCAGTTAGTATTTAAAATCCGCTTGAAACTTCAGCTGGAATATAAAATCCACTTGGAACTTCAGCTGTAATTTAAATTCCGTTGGAGTTTTAACTGGAATTTAAATTCCGCTGGAGTTTTAACCGGCATTTAAATCCCGCTGGAATTGTAACCGGAATTGAAATACCGCTGGAGTTTTAACCGGAATTAAAATCCCGCTGGAATTGTAATCGAAATTTAAATTCCGCTGGAGTTTTAACTGGAATTTAAATCCCGCTGGAGTTTTAACCGGAATTTAAATCCCGCTGGAATTGTAACAGGAATTTAAATACCGCTGGAGTTTTTACCGGAATTTAAATTCCGCTGGAATTGTAACCGGAATTTAAATTCCGCTGGAATTGCAACCGGAATTTAAATTCCGCTGGAATTGCAACCGGAATTTAAATTCCGCTGGAGTATTAACCAGAATTTAAATGCCGCTGGAGTATTAACCAGAATTTAAATGCCGCTGGAGTTTCAACCGGAATTTCCAACTGAGATTTGAATTCCGCTGAAAGTTTTAACTGGAATTTATATTCTACAGAGAGTTTTCATTGGAATTTACATTACGCTGGAAGATACAGCTATAATTGGAAATCCGCTTGTAACATTAGTTGGATTTTGAAATTCGCTTGAAACTTCAGCTGGATTTTAAAATCCACTGCACTTTTTAACTGAAATTTAAATTCCACTGGAATTTCGAGCTGGAATTTAAATTCCGCTGGAAGTTCTTGAAGTTTCAACAGCATTGGTTAGCGATGACCGAGAAATGACCTCGAACAGGCATTACCAAAGTACACACAGGCAACTTTCGTCCCCAAAAAGATCGATTAAAAAAAATCGAACGAGCCATCAAACTTTTAGCAGTAACGAGCGGAAACGCATCCAGGCATCGTATCGTCCTATCGCAACAAAGAGGCGAGCACAGGCACGTCCCGGGCATCGAAACGATCCATCAGCGAGTTGTGACATTCCAGAGGTCGGAATTATCGCCTGCTGGCACGAGCCCCGGCCTGACCTTGAAACTCGATAACTACCGGCGAACACTCGCGCCCACCCCAGACCTCCCGCTCCACCCCCTCTCACGCCATTCCACGTGACACGCAAACGCGTTTTACCCAGCGCCCTTTACCCGCGGAGGGGCGACCCGACGCCTCCCAAAATCCACCAAAAATAACGACCAGTCCAGCTCGCCAAAAACAAAAGGGACGAAAAAAACCTCGCCTCGTCCACTCGTATTGCGCGAGGCATTCGTTCACTCGAGTGATTTTGTTTGGGTTTGTTTGGGTTGAGCCAGTAAAAATTACATTTCAAAAAATTACTTTTCAAAAAATTACATTTCAAAAAATTACTTTTCAAAAAATTACGTTTTAAAAAATTACGTTTTAAAAAATTACATTTCAAAAAATTACATTTCAAAAAATTACATTTCAGAAAATTACATTTCAAAAAATTACATTTCAGAAAATTTGCATTTCAAAAAATTACATTTGTTTTTTTTATTGGATGAAAATATCGTTTCTTCGACGATGAAAGAATTGCTTAATTATTATCAATAATATTATTATTGTAATTCGCTTTAATACTTTTGTATTAATTATTCAATTAATGCTTTTTTTATTTAATTAATAATTATTAATTTCGTCGTTGCTCTTCCGAATGTTTTTCTTATTGTTATGGAAAATTCAGTAAAGTTCATTAAATCGAAATTTCCATAACGATACTCATTATCGCTGGATTTTTCGACGGTTTTTCCGTTATCATTGCCCAATCACATCGTCACGTTGAATGATAAAAAAATAAAATAAAATAAATACAACAAAGTAGTAAAATAAAATACAAAAAAAAAACTATTAGTCTTGCTGCGTAACGTTTTTCGGAGGCCCCGATCCAACCGGTAACAAAATTAGCCATTTGACGAAAATGAGAAGGAAAAATGAAAAAATAAAAATGACACCGCAAACTCGTCTCTCGGGAATAATAGGACAGGCGTAATATTCTTTCGCGTTGGAGATGAAAAGATTTGTGTGTGCGTTTTTTTTTTCGTGTTACATTTAGCGAGTGAAGGCACGATATACATAGATCATGAAAAAGGAACGGAAAAATTGAGGGGAAAAAAATGAAAGACAAAAGTAAGCGAAAAATTGGAGAACTCACCGATTGGGGGACAACCCCCCCCCCCCCCCCCCCCGCCCCACGCCCCCCGAAATATTGTTTCCGCGTACTTTTTACGAAATACAGAGGTGTCTCTCTCTCTGTCACTTTTTTCCTCTCCCTTTGCATGCCTATCTCTCTCTCGCTCTCGCTCTCTCTATATTATTCTATATTGATTAGTATCTACCATATTTGTTTTTTTCCTTAATTGTAGGAACTCTATTTACGGTACTTATTTTGTAAAACTTAAAAATATTTTTGTATTTTTTTGTGTTATTTTTATTATTTTCTGGATTTTTGTATTATTTTTGTCTTTTCAATATTTGTCAAGATTATTATGTTGCCCAATAGTTAATTCTAGGGTGTAATAAAATTTATCATCATCATCATCTCTCTCGTCAGTTATTAGTTTATTTTTAAGTCTATTTTTCAGTTTATTTTTAAGTTTATTTTTAAGTTTATTTTTAAGTCTATTTTTAAGTCTATTTTTGAGTTTATTTTTAAGTTTATTTTTAAGTTCATTTTTAAGTTTATTTTTAAGTCTATTTTTGAGTTCATCTTCAGTCAATTTTTGAAACTTTTCAGACTCAATATTTTGGCAACATTTTTTCGTTCTTTGGTTCATATTGGTTTTTATTGCTTTTTTTCTCTAATTTTTGCTACATTATTATTTAGTTATTATTTCGTTAATTTTTTGAATCTTTGTTTTGTAAAAATTTTTTATTTTTATTTTTTTTAATTTCCCGAAAAATTTTTTACTAGGGTATAATAAAATCTATCATAATCATCATCCTCTCGTTCTTTGGCTCTCCCTCTCTCTCTCTCTCTCTGTTTTAGGAGTGGAGTGAGAAAACGTAACGTAGTTTATTTTGTATTTTCATAATTTTGCCTCAAAGTTTACTAAAGCATAAATAAAAATATCAATCAATCAATCTCTCTCCCTCTCTCTCCGGCTTCCTCTCTCTCTCTCTCTCTCGCCTTTTCTCTCTTCGGTGAGGCAGGAAACGACTAAAAGCCTCGGACTTTGTTCCGTCGGTCTATAAGCGCGGGACGGACTCCTCGTGCGTTGTATACACATTGAGAGATGAAAGAAAAAAAAACACGCGCAGAATAAAAGCTGAGCGACAAGGGTGGGGGCGTTGTGGAGTTCGGGGGGGGGGGGGGTATCGTACACGACTGTACACGTTATCGAGGTTGGAAGAACAAAAAAAACTTTATTTCGTAAATTTCGTTTACGTTTTCGAAAACAACGCGGTTTTCTTTCTTTTTTGGTGTTTTGAAAATTTTTTTCATTTTAATTTTGTTTGGGTTTGTTTGGGTTCGGTTGGGCTTGTTTGGGTTTTTCGGGCTTGTTTGGGTTTGTTCGGGTTTGTTTGGGTTTGTTTGGGCTTGTTTGGGTTTGTTTTTGGTTTGTTTTGCGTTTGTTTGGGCTTGTTTGGGTTTTTGGGTTTTTTAGGCTTGTTTGGGCTTGTCTGGGTTTTTGGGTTTATTTTGGGTTTGCTTGGGTTTGTTTGGGCTTGTTTGGGTTTGTTATCAGTCTCAGGGCAAGATTAGTGTAAATTTTCGATCTCGAGAAATGAATGGTTTTGTAAATTGAAAATTTCAATAATAAATTGTGAGGTTATCTTTTTTAAAATTTTCATTGAATTTTTAAAATTTTTTCTTAATTTTCATATATACGTAAATTTATTTATTGATTTTCATTTATTAATGGATTTTTATTTATTTTTAGTTGATTTATCTTCTTTTTGTTTTTATTTACTTGTTTTTGTTTATTTATCAATTTTTATTGGTTTTTGGTTGTTTTTAAAATTTGTGGTTATTTTTTTGTTGTTCATTTATTTTTATTTGTTTATGTATATTCGTGCGTTTTTTTCGTTTTCATTTTTCGTAAACAGAGGATTATTCGTAGAAGGACATACGGTCGTGATGCACTAATAAACATAACCTAAAAAACCGTATTTCCTTTTTCTCTACCTCTCTGATTTATGCTTGGATTCATTGTTTTCATATTTCTCTCTATCTCCTGTCCGTTATGTATTTTTATTCGCGTCCTTATTTTGATATTTTTATATCGTCCATATTTTATTAAACTCTTCTTTTATTTTTCTTTCTCGCTCTCTCTCTCTCTCTCTCACTCTTTCTCAATATAAAGATTCTCGTATTTTTATTGTTCTCTTTATTTCAATAAAAAAAAGTATTCAATTGGTGTTCGTCTCCCATTCTCTACTCATTTATTTCTCCCACCTTCAATTATTATTACATTTCTCCGGTTTTCCGATTTCGTGTTTACGAATAAATACGTAATTTAATTTCAAGAATAAATACGTAATTTCATTTAAAAAATAAATACGTAATTTAATAAAAATAATAATTACGTAATTTAATTCTAAAAATAAATACGTAATTCAATTTCAAAAATAAATACGTAATTTAATTTCAAAAATAAATACGTAATTTAATTTCAAAAATAAATACGTAATTTAATTTCAAAAATAAATACGTAATTTTTCAAAAATAAATACATAATTTAATTTCAAGAATAAACACGTAATTTAATTTCATTAACAAATACATAATTTAATTTCAAGAATAAATACTTAATTTCATTTTTTAAATAAAAATCCCTTTGTTTCCAATTCACTCCTATTCCCTCTCTAAATTACCATTTCCGTGTCTCCAATTCTTATTTCTTTTCTCAGCATTAATTTTTTTGCATTTTCTCGTCGTATTTCCACGTTTTGTAATTTTATCATTTTCCTCTGCATTTTCACTCGTTTTCTTCTCCGATTTCGTTTTCTTTTTTCGTTCTCTTGTCCCCAATGTTTTTCTTCGATCTTTTTTCTTCTTACCCTCCTCCTGCCACTGAGCTCCTCTTCCCCCCCTAAACTCTTCCTCCCCCGTCAAACTCTTCCTCACCCCCCCCCCACACCTTTTTTTTCGCTCTTCGTCGTTCGCGTGGCAATAACAATGCAAAGGTATACGAGGTCTTATTTATAATACCGCGGAGGAAGGCGGCACGTCCGAGAAACCCGCTCGTTCGTTATTTCAGTCGGTTCTCTTTGCAAGTTGGACGATTGGTAAACTGGCAATCGGCCAAATGGGATGAGCCCGCGAACGTCGTGTATGCGCGTGCGCGTTAGTGTG
>JAPYZJ010004990.1:0-12409 GCA_030522765.1 Ophioninae sp. B BG-2022a
TTATTGTAATTATCTCTTTTTGCACTCAAAACCTGGAGAAAACTGGATACGATGCATGAATTGTTTTCTTTGGGCTGAAGCAGAGTGTGGAGATTTTCCAAAACTAACAAAAAGTTGATTTGTGCCAAATTTCTATATTTATGGTATGTACTACTAAACTATGCCATTTTGTCCGTATAGTATGGACAAAATGGTTTTTCACCGATCTCTATTCAAGATCACTTTTTTCTGAATTACGTGTTATAATTGTTTATTTTGCTTGTCTATTGTATAGTTAAATAATTGAGGTTTGTGTTTATAGATTTCCATGGTTCTGGGTGTAAAAATAAAGAAATTATGAAAGAAATAGAAAACAGTATGTCGTTTTGTACGTACTTTCCCTAATAGACTTGTGCCAATACTATTTCCAATCCTCGGAGCATCTGCTGATATGCGCTTTTTGATATGGCCTCGAACTCTCCCAGCGATTCAGTCTTTATCTCCTCGATCATAACAAATATCCACCCTTTCATTGCTGTTTTCACTTTCGGAAACGGAAAAAACGTCGCTGGGGGCTAAGTCCGGTGAATACGCTGGCTGAGGCATAATTACGCTGTTGTTTTTCACCAAACCAATCACAAAGAAGCAACGATGTATGAGCAGATTCATTATCGTTTTCGATAGCAAAAAATCGGCAAGCACACCAAAACACATTTAACCTTTATATCTATAAAAAACGAACTAGATATGCGAAACGGCTGATACCGTCATCACATGTTGGGGTCATCTTTACCCAAACAAATCGAAACCAAACAGAATAGAAAATTGAATGCACGCAGCCTCTTAAAATTTGAAAAGTAACCTTATTTTTATTTAAACTCGTTTAAATTGGGTCCATTGATTGGGTCCAAGATGTCGTAAAGTTTTGTTCTCACCTTCGGACTCAGAACCAGTTGTTACAGTGTCCTTGCTCACAGCACCCTAGATAATGATCCCTACAGTTACGTCGTAAATATTGTAAATGAATGAACACTACACTGCTAACTTTGCCACAGCACAATGATCCACGGATTCTCTCGTATAGAAGAGGGTTCAATGTCGCATCGTTTCGTTCCCCTCGTCTTTTCAAGGCATACGGTAACCCATGGATAACCCGAAAGCTCTTACAATGACCGCCAACTCAGCGGACGATGTTTCATTTCCATCTCTACCGTGAACGTTCTGGCTGAGTGAGCACTGCCTGGTCTCGTTGACTTACAATCTCGCTGTAGAACAATGATCCACAGCATTTGAATCTAATTAACGTCACATTACCACTTTTACCTTCGCGCTGCGAAATCTTAGCTTTGCCGTGTTTCGTATTTGCATTTGGCTTGGAAATGTTGAGGAGATTCCTCCTTCCGCTTCAAGGCTGCATTAGATGTGTGCCTGTAGTCGAGTGATCATATAGTTCAAGATCCTTGAGTATATGTACCAAGAGAGAGAGAAGACAAAGAGAGCCGACGAATGGATTCTGCGAGGCCCACCGTTGTTCTCCTGGTCTAAAGCTTCCACCAGTGTAAACCCCGGTGGCGAGCTAACGGGTCTTTAGAGAAATCCACACGTACATAGCTACGGTTACGAGAGAAAGACAGAGAGGGCGAAGGTGACAGAGAGAGGGAGAGGGAGTCTCTCATTGAAAGGGAATCGGGTGGTCTGGTGGACCAAGAGCACCCACACCCTGACAGACGGTGCTTTCGGATTGTCCTCAACCCCTTTTCCGATCCTCAATCCTAGAATGCCGGAGAGGCAGCAGCGAGCTCAAGGTTTGAGAGGGTTTCTGCCCGTAATAACCGTTTCATAATCGAGATTCCTCTGCCTTACTAAGGAGAACGACTGAGAATTACGATGAAGAGAGGCTCTCTGCACATCTCTCTCTCTCTCTTTCACTCTTTCTCTCATGCCTCCCAACCTAGAAGCTGCCTTACCACTCCTGAGGAAATCTTTGAACCTCAAATTCCCAAGATTGGCGATTTCCATAAGACGTCTGAGGGCTTTGGGTTAACCCGAAAACCTGATATCCGCAGCGAAGGAATAATCTCGCCTATCCTGGTAAAATTGACGTGAAAAATGAGCTGTGACGTAACGTTGTGCGAATTCCATCAATCGTCTATTGCTTCATCAAAAATCATGCTTTCAGTCGCTATTGAGCATCTCCGTAAGACAAATGTATAGAGTCGATGCTCTACTCTCCATAATTTCGTCCCGGACTGTTCCGGATGTTTCGAGATTTATTTTTGGTGATTATTTCGAGATACGGCTAGAACACGCGATGTCGTGAGATCAAACCGAAGACGAGAAACATTGGAGTTAAATTGGTACTATAAAGCGATGGATACCAGACAACAATAGATATACTTGCGTATTGTTCAACTCCTATGATTAGTAAACACTCCTGTACATAGGTACAAATGCAATTATATCGCCACGAGAATGGCACTTCAGAAATTGTGGCGTTCTATGAAATCTAGCTCACGTGTTGGAGGCAAGATTTCCGCACAGTCGCTCGCACGCTATGATTACCTTTCATTCATTGGGGGCATACCAGATTATGTAAGCAGCGAACATCAAAAACCACTTTCCATTAGCTTAAAGCAGTACTATAAGGTACCCGACCCATGTAAGGCCTACCTTATTTGTTTTTAAGTACTACAAAAAAACTATGAACGTTCAAATAAAACAAAAATGTTTATTTAATCATTTATTCAATAATCAACTTATTAATAATAATTTGGTTTAGGAAACAACATTCACTATTAACTATAAGCTATTTGTAAAAAAACCGTCTTCTGGGCCTTATTCAGACCACTGTTTCTAATAAGGCCATACCCGTTGTCACTTCGTACAAAAAAATTTAAAAAAAAAATGTAATCTTTAATTTCAAACTTAAATTTTGATAACAACATGTATAGTGCTGATAAACCACTATATATAATTAGAAATAAAGATTCAATAAGTAATATTGAAAACATTTTTTGTTTTCGAAAATTTTTGTACATCGAAATTGAATAAACGCCTACGCGCGATCGTACGCGATGCCTTTTATCAACTGCAAATTTGTTTGGGTTCGCCACAGCGCGGCGGTTGCTATGGCAATTGCGACCATTCAAAGTTAGACACTCGACGACGAGAGCTTAATCCGTTTGAGTTTGTAGTTTTGGATATTTAAAACGTGAGCTTTATTATGCACTGGGCTTTACATGGGTCAGGTTCCTTATCAAAACTATACACATTATTGTCACCGTAGTAATAATAAATACAAATATGTTCTTTTTTCTTCATAGAATGTACTCTGCCGCCCAAAAGTTTACGGACAGGGTTCATCATAAAAAACGAAAGAATCAGTCATATATCGTAGTAAAAATGCAACGGTTTGTTTACCAGTTGAAATTTCCGCCCAGAACTTAAACTTTTTATTCATTAAGAAAAAAAAATACTTCTTGCTGCAAGCAATTTACGGACTACTCTGGACATTTTTTCGGCAAGTTTTTGCAGCACGAATAATAGCATTTCATTTCACTCTTTCTGGAGAATATTCCAAAGATGTTGCGTTGATGTAGGACAAACTTTCCGTACCAGGCGATATGGTTCTTCCACGGGGAATTCGATTGTGTTTAGGTTCAGGGGTTACGAGGGGGGTTACGAGGGGGAATTTGTAACCATTGAAGAGGGAGGAGTCCCGGAATAACTAAAGAAATCCCGAAATATAATAAAGAATATACAAAAACATCATGGATAGGTTTTGGACAAGTGGTATTGAGTTGACATTACTGAAGCATGAGAGATGAACGAACGTCTGGAATTTTCCTTTTACATAAAAAAAAACACTTTTGAAAATGGGTTTGAACGTATTTTATGCTCCCATTACTGGGAAGTGAATAACGATCTTTTTGTTTAAAAAACCTAACATAGCAGCTTTAGGAACTGCACAGTTCATCAGAATAAAAAATCGTTAAGAAACATCATAAATGGCAGCCGTTTCAAAAAAACCGTTTTGCCCTTTTTGCTTCAACGGAAGGATAGGATGCGTCTAAATAAATTTTCGACAAAAGTCGCTTCCTGATGGTCTGAAAAATTGAACTTCTCTTCGATAGCGTTTCACGCGAATTACATACGTACGTATATACCCAAAACCCAAACAAACACATTTGAAATTTCGAGACGTACAGCGCTCCGGAATTCGCCGGAACTAAATGTCACAAATGTCGGACGATATTTTCTCGAAATCGTAAATAAATAGCAACAAGTTATGGTTTCCCATGGATCTCCTAAAATATGTGACCGAATGAAATGGTTGAGGTCCCAAAATGTGTATTTCGAATATGGCTACGCGGCTCTTCTCCCCTCCAAGTCGTAATCCTAACCAAACTTTTTATTTTACCGCATTTCCATCACGACGCTCGCGTGGTAATACATTCTATAATTCCTTTCTCCGATTTGAGAAATTTGCGGAGAAGACAGCCGTCCGTCTGTCAATTTGACATTGGCTGGTCAAATTTCATGAAATTCTGAAGAGCCGTTTAGGAAATTCATGAAAAACTATCACCCTGATCGGCGGACGAGGGGTGGGGGGCGGGAGGGTGTGTGGCTCCCTCTTAAATAAAAGCACGTTGCCAACGCTATAGTAAACATGTTCAGAAATTGTTGGACTGCGATTTAAGTAGCAACAATAAATAATAACAGCACCGATCAAATATTTCTCTAGATGCGTGCAATCGTTTAATCTTTTATCATCATTCCTTATAAAACGACGACTCGCAAGCAGAAAAGAGCCCGCGATTCATTTATTTTTTCCGAGCGCGTATAAATTTGAATAACAGACGTTTGAGATTCATTTATTATCCTCGAACTCTGTGATATCCTTTTATGCAACATTTTTACTCACGTTACGGTATAAAAATAACGGTTCAAGTTTCTGTCCAATTGAATGCCTTCCTGAAGATTTTTGGAAAAATCCCACAGGTTAATGCGTGCACGGTAAAGTTCGCGAAAGATTCTTGAAAATACGCGAGTCCGAGTCTTGCTGAGGCAGCTGGTATTTTTGGATAATGAAAAGTGCAAGAGCGAAGAAGCTCTCGCGTTATTGAAAAGTGCAGAGACCGATGCTCTTTCGACCGAATGTCATATGTCTAGGAGAAATTAGGACAGAAGTTCATTCTCCTACATCGGGGTGTTTTTTTTTTGTATCAGGAAACTTTTCAGGTGGGACGTGCTAAATTATTGACGAATCGTACGTTCCATTAATTTTAGAAATCGATTGTGAGGGAAAGCTCGGAGGTGGCGACCTACAAATTTAGGCATCGTGTAAACCGGCTAGTAGAAAAAAAATGTATTGCATTGAAGAATTTTATTGAAATACAATTTATTAATCTTCATTATTATTATTATTATTTCTAAATTTTGTATTAGTTAATCAATTACATGTTTTATTCAAAATTGACTTTACTAATTTGTGTTAGAGTTGTTGTTGCTATTATTATCATTTTTTTTATTTCTAATTATTATAGCTACATTTATAATCAATTAATTAATATAATTTTTTAAATTAAGATTCACTAAACTTTCTAGAGTTCTTAATTTTCGCCAATAATTTAAAAAATGCACTAGTTTGATTAACGCTTATAGTTGAATGAAGGGGGCTGAAAAAACTGTGCCGATACAAGAGGTTACAATTTTTCCGATTTGAGCTAAATTACGATTGAAAAACGGAAATAAAACAGAAGGCAACTCGGGAGCGAGTGTCTGTACGCGAATACCCGATCACCGATCCATATATTGGCCCCGGGAAGAGTTTCATATTAAATGGATTCCCACACAGCAAGATACTCCTCAATCGGTAATTCAAAGAATAATAATGTTACGGTCTTACGGTCAATTGAAAACAATTTTGAAACCAAGAATAATTCGTAATTTCGCGTTTATGGTACTAAAAAACCTTTTATCTTCTACCGAGCAAGAAAAATTGAAAAACAAAAAAGTAAATCGAAGCAGTGAAAATAAATTTAGCGAAGTGGCGTTATATTTGAAAGTCAAAGACTCTCGGCTCTCAACCAAAGGGAATCGTCAAACGCTGGAGGTAAGATGATAATGCATTTGAGATTGCGCTGTCTCTTGAAAAATTGAGAATGAACGGTAGTTTCATGCCACAAAGCCCCGAGGACATCGGTTGAATTTTTCGGCTTTGAGATGCCGCGAGGAAAAAAGTGAGGGAAATATGACAAAGTAATATCTTGGGCTACGGACTTTAACGTTTTGTTAGGTTTCTCTGCTCGAATAAATTTTCACGTATACGATGAGAAGCTGGAGATATTAAAGCTCCTTGCGTGATAAATCTTAAGATCAATTTTTAGTATTTTATACTGTTGTTTTTATCGATATATATTTCTGGCACATATCTATTGATATGTCATATTTCGAAGAACGCTTTCTGCCAACATCTATATTAGCTCCTTCATGTCAAACCGATAACAATTTTTTTAATTTTACAAATGTTAATGTTTGAATGCTTCTTCCTTCGGATCGGCTGGATGAACTTCCATGATTTGTTTCACAGCAAATCCAAGTGTTTAATACACTTACATGTATCAATATTGTGCCCAATTTTTACACGTTCTCCTACATACAATTTTAGAATTCGCTTTATGCCACTTTATAAGTTTTGCATCACACACTTAAATGTATTATTGATCTACTGCAACACTTATAAATAAATAGGTTAGTTATACATTTATAGGTGCTATTTGACATACCCCTTGAAAAATGACCCCCTTCCCTAACAAAAATGTACCCCCTGAAATTTCACTGTACTAATATAGGACGGTTTCAAGGTTATGCAAAAGATCTACATAACCCCGCAAATATTCAATCCCATTTTTCTCAAAATATTTACATTTTTTTGGTAAGCCCGACCATTGGGCTTGTAGAATTTACTGGCGAAGGGGATGGTTGTTTTATTTAACGTTAACCCGTAACTAGGTCACTAGGGGTCAGTGGACCCCAGGCAAATTTTGTAGGGATATATCGTAGAAAGGTCGATTGAGAATCGACCTTGTGCTGTCATCTGTTGTTGTCTGAATATACTCCAATACTTTTAAATCGGTGATGATGGTCGAAGTGGCGTCAGTTGTTTCGCAGGTAGCAAATAGTGCTGTTCATGAAAATTATATTTTTTCATTGAAAATATACGATTCTAAGAGTAACATAGCGTAGGTTTTTTGCCATATTGCAAAAATCAAAATGTATATGAATTTTTCAATGAAAATTGTTTTTTTTGTTCTATTTTTCTGATTGTTTTTTTGCCATACTAACAATTTGAAACTAAAGAAAAAACAATTGTATTACTTGAAAAACATATGAAAAAGAATACTCGTGTAAGATTTGCGTCAATAAACCCAGTAGAACGCAAATGGCAACAAGTTTTCGGCGTAGGGTCCACTATACCCCATGTGATCATTACGTGGCGTATAGGAGGTGTGAATATTACTGGTTAAAAATGTTTGATTCTTGAGAATTCTCAAGAAAACACAGGTTCTGTTTCACCTTAAGACAGAATTAAAACTTTGAAAAGAATTTTTTTTTAACTTTTTGAAATTATCTAAATATATTCAAGAATATTGTCTTAAAATTATGCAGGCATTGCTGATTAAACATAAATTGATTTTTGTTGTGATTCGTTCCTTTAAAAACGTTTTGAACAGGTTTATCTCTAAACTAATTTTTTGACACCGTTTGACTGAACTAGAATTACACTACCGTTCAAAAGCTTGGATACACCAGTCGATACTTTTTCCCGCACTTAAAGTTTGATAACTCTGCAAAAAAAAGATATTTTACAATCCAAAGCCGCGTTTTAAAGAAAATATATGAGGCTTCAGTTTACTCTATTTAAATTTTTTTTTCAATTTTTTTTTCTACCCGGTACGGACATTGGTACGTGGCCGTTTTTAGGCCTTTTTTCGACCATCGCGATCCGGCGCCGATTCTAAGAAAAATATTTTTTTACTCAGAAAAACTTGAAAGCGTACGCAGAAGCTCCATATTACTCTTTTAAAAAATTTTTTGCGATTTTTTTTGGGGCGTTATTGCTTTTTTTGCTAAAAACAACAAATTTTTAGCAAAAAATTTAGCAAGAACGATAGGTTTTAAGAGCAATTGTTAGGGATAGAAAAAACTGCGAATTTTCATAATAAATCGCCTGGAATTTTTTTCAGAATTTTTCTCTGACATTTGTTTTTTTCTCAAGTATTTTTTTCGAAATTTATGAGTCAAATTTTTTTCTTTCAGGCCTATAAAATGTTTTAAGGCACTTAAAACATTAAAACATTACCTTAAACCTACTTACCTTACAGTACCTTAAAACATTTTATCGACCTGAAAGAAAAAATTTTGGCTCGTACATTTCGAAAAAAGTACTCGAAAAAAAAATGTTAGAGAAAAAATCTGAAAAAATTCCAGGCGATTTATTATGAAAATACGCAGTTTTTTGTATCTTTGATAATTTCTCTTAAAACTTATCGTTCTTGGGTTATTTTGAATTTTGCAAAATTTGTGGTTTTTAGCAAAAAATGAAATAAATTTCCAGAAAAGTCGCAAAAAATTAAAAAAAAGAGAAATATGGAGCTTCTGTGTTCCCTTTTAAGTTTTTCTGAGTAAAAAAAAATTTTCTTAGAATCGGCGCCGGACTCGCGATGGTCGAAAAAAAGGCCTAAAAACGGCCACGTACCAAAGTTCGTACCGGGTAGAAAAAAAAATTGAAAAAAATATTTAAATAGAGTAAACTGAAGCCTGCTATATCTTCTTTAAAAGGCGGCTTTGGATTTTAGAATATCTTTTTTTTTGGCAGTGTTATCAAACTTCAAGTGCGAGAAAAAATATAGACTGCTGTATCCAAACTTTTGAACGGTAGTGTATATAAAACTTTCGATTTTGATTATTTTTTTGCAAAAATAGTGAAAACAACATTTCATTTTTTTCTTCCTCTCTTTCGCCGCCATTTTCTTATTTTTGCAAGTATATAAAAAATTCTAGTTCAGTCGGTTCCTAGTGATATACCGAACATAAAAACTAAAAAGTTTTCAGCTTTAGAAGGCTAATTTTTGCAATTTCCCCAGTAGGACAGACCCACCTGCTAATCGAGGTCTTATATTTAAATGTTGCTTTCGTATGTCAAAAGTGCTTAAGATATTGGGCATTCCATTCGAGCGCGTTTGAGGCCAAACGAAACGCGTGCCCACTTTTTTTCAACGCTCACAGTGTTTGATATGTGACACAGGATTTTTGTGGTTATTTTCCAAATTTTAAATTTCAGCGTTAATTTTTTGTTTACAAAAAATATTGTAAAGTTAAATCGTTTCAAAAAATCTGAAGAAATTCTCGCGTGTCTTCCGGAGATAGTACAATATCATAAAAAATCGCGGGTTAAATCAGAGAAGTGGCGGGTCCGACCCAGCTCGAATCGGCATGCAATGACCCATAATATTTGGGGTTCCTCTATTCCATGTACACCTTTGCGTGTTTTTACATATCTCCTTTCTTTTTTCTCCTCGAGTTCCAAATTCTCCGTGCTAACCTTCCATTGGTTTATCTTTTTTCCTGTCATTCCATACCCGCACTTCGCTAAGCTAACCTACCTGTAGTGCGTCCACAGCCGACTTAGCTACACTATACTGCATTCGCCGAGGACACGGGGAAACTGTGGAAAACCCGTGCCGGTATAGACGGCCCTGTATTTGCCTGATTCTTTGGTGTACACGCTTCGTATTGAAGTATCTACATCAAAGTCTCAGAAAAAACGGCCTCCCCGCTCACTGATCGATGCGCCAGCCAGAGCTCGGCTAAACGGTCACTGCACCAAGTATCAGTCGCTCTCGATGCTGCTTAACTTCGGTGATCGCCCGATCCGCACTCCGACCGCCAACCACCAGCGTCGGTCAATGCTCCATAATCATTTTTAATATTAATTTTTTTTAAAGTATTTCAAGAGTGCTCATTAAACCTAACGAACCCAACACCAACATTTTTATTCATAATCTCGTTAAAAAATCATAAATATAGCCTTTTTTCACGCTCCTGAAGTAGAATCATGTCTCAAAGTCCGTGCACATGTGGTAGTCAATGCTCAGGGACGATTAATCAGGGATGCCGTTTATTTTCTTAATGAGAATTATGCTTTTTTTTATTAATACTTTGTACAAGCGACTTTCGTGTAGAGATCTTCTGAACCGAATGCTAACTGCCCGATTCTTTCTTCCTTTGTTTCTTAGACGCTAGCTAGCTAGCTTCATCATCCTGCCTTTCTATTGGATGAGAATATTTCCCTAGGCGTTAGGGCTTGTTTCCGTCGGTGGCGCTGTGTTTCGCTCAGCTCCTTGCCTCGCTCCGTCGGTACATCATTTACCACAATCGATGGTGATAGTGATGGTACCGCCACACACACAGTTCCGGTAGCGCCATCTATTGGAGAGCAGTGAGAACTTATTCAACCTCCCAATGCCTTGTTTATTTCTTCGTATTGTTTTTCTCTGGTCAGTCTTATAAACGAATAAAATGGGGTCTACGTATACGAAAGTCGGAGGCGGAAGCTAGTATTGGCAATATAATAAAAATGCAATTGGCGAAATCGCGGCTGCTTTCTCTTGACGTACGGAAATACAAGAGATTAGAGGTGTCACTCGAATGCGCGGAGGAGTGCGAAACTAGGACTATCGTACGATTTTGGTTGACCAATTTCACTCACGTGACACATCTCCCATTCGCAACAGCACGCTTGATAGCAATTCACGAAATAACGCACCGAGTGCTTCGCGCGTGTCCAAGTGGCACGACTGACGGTTGTAGAAGAGGGAAGGGGCGACAAAGCGGAACATCGAGTATTCGATATGCCGTCAACCCTCTCGATAGTAATTGCTTCAATTTAATTGTGTATGCCGCGCGTTAATTGTCACGCTGCGGTGCTCGTGTTGAATTTGTGGCAGCGGCCAAACCTCCGATCCCAATCTCTGTGTACACGTACACACGCATATCACAGAGTAGGCTTATCGCTATCTATGAAACGTGAAACACGATCTTTGTTCAGAAAATAAGGTTACTTTTCAAATTTCGCGAGCTATGCTCGGGCATTCAATTTTCGATTCTTTTTTGTTGTGTTACGTCGGTGGGCATGCCTCCGACATGTGTTGACTTTATCAGCCATTTTCTATATTTAATTTGTTTTTTATACATATAAAGATTACATAAGTGTTTTTGGTCGGCTTGGCGATTGTTTTGCTATCGAAAACGATAATGCACCTTCTCACCCATCGTTGCTTCTTCGTGACTGTTTTGGCGAAAAACAACACCATAACCGTGCATCAACCACCGTATTCACCGGACTTGAGCCCTTGAGATGGTTTTTCTGCTCCCAGAATTGAAAATAGCTATGAAAGGACGAAGATTTGCCTAGAGATAAAGAGCGGATCGCTGGGAGAACTCGAGGCCGTACCAAAAAGCGCATATTAGAAGTGCTTCGAGGATATACGAAATTAGAAAAGCCTATTCCTATAAAAAAACAAAGCGCGAGCGCCAGTCGATTATATCTGAGCGGGAATACTTTGAAAGGTACGAATTTACATTCATGAGTAAATAAATATTTTTCGAGAAAAATGAAAAGTCACTTTACTTTTTGAACGACCCTCGTACGTTATCACGTCTATTTGCTCGCTAAGGATCACCTACCAATCATGTAACTGACCGATCATTTTGCACTCCAATCAATCTTGTGTCTTGAGACACCGAAAAACTTCTCCTGAAGACTATCTATCTGCCTCCCTTTTTCCAAACGTCCTTCTCCATCTCTTGGTCTCCGTTTTCTGGCGTTCGTCTTCACTAGCTATCGCCCTACTCTCCCTTTTCGCCTCTCCAAAACAAGCGGGAACTCATTTCGGTATAACAAAGTTCAAAAGCATTGGAGCTCAGAAGCCACGATAACTCAACTTTCATCGTAAAGTATGAGCTGGGAACCCAACCGAAAGATTGATGAACCCCGGATGCTGCAAGAATCTATAGTGCTATAGTAAAGTGTGCTAATACGGTGGATCCCACCTTTCTATTCCTCTAACTCATATATATATATATATATATATGATTCAAAGGATACTCGCTATTATCATATTGCAGGAAAAGCCTAACGCTTTTGGAGCACTGACGTACGTTCACAAAAGAAATTCTTGATCGAAAGTACTACTGCCCTTTATAGATTAATGC
The DNA here is from genome assembly GCA_030522765.1 of Ophioninae sp. B BG-2022a. Taxonomy (NCBI): domain Eukaryota; kingdom Metazoa; phylum Arthropoda; class Insecta; order Hymenoptera; family Ichneumonidae; species Ophioninae sp. B BG-2022a. The sequence goes on from JAPYZJ010004990.1 coordinate 12,259, forward strand.
CACATAAATGTTTAGCCCAATTTCATATTTACTTGCGTTCCGAGATGAATATTCTTAAGAGGGAGCCGCACCCGCGAAAGAACTTCGACGCAGCCTCGGTTCGCGTCGGTAAAACAAAATTAGCGCGAGCTACTGCTATCTACCGCGAGGC
>JAPYZJ010004991.1:0-27008 GCA_030522765.1 Ophioninae sp. B BG-2022a
AAAAGGAATTAACAATAAAGAGAAGTCAGTTGATGTATTCCTCGCGTTGCAGTTGTTAATAACAACCGATGTTGCCATATTATGCCATTTTTAAATAAAGATATTTTTCTCAGTAAAAGATTTGTATTATAATGTTCGATGTATATTTCTCTTCACTCCAAAAAGTATTTTATAAGTTTATTGCGAAACAGTGGTTAAAGATAAAGTATTTTGTTTGTTGTTTTGTTATTTTAATGATTTTATATGAAAATCGATTTACAATGGGATAATGAAGGTACAATGTGGTACCTCCCGCCCAGCATCTCGATAATATATTAATAATTGATTATGAGGAAAACGAATAAAATATTTTCAGTTAACCTGAATTCGTTTTTTTTTTTTTTTTAAAAATCCCTGATCATGTGCACCTAGGGAATATAAATTCAACATTCTGAAAGTATGTTTCATCTCATATTAAAATCACTAAAACTCATAACCTGATAGCGGGAACAAATGTTAATGGGATTTATTGACTACTGTCTGAAACAAAGTTTCCATTTTTCATATCCCATGTTGTAACAAAAAACTAATTACACAGGGCTATAGACTAATATCAATCCTTGAAAACCCAATTTATTTCACTTTTGTTTATTGAGGCCGAATTTCTTAGGACTGTTTGCGGATCTCCTTTCGTAAAGGTTTACGATATTTGTTGGGGTGGAGTAAACAAACCCAAACAAACCCGAACTTCGATTGGCCAGAAGGCTCAAAATTGCGAATTTGAATTTACCGAAACTACAAATTTCGTAAATGTTTAGCTTTGTTTGGGTTTGTTTAACCCATTAAAGACTTGCGTTGCCATGTGGCAACGTGATTAATCAATTTAATTTACGGATCATACATCAAAAACTACAAACCTAGCGTTGCCATATGGCAACAGTCTAAAACACAAAATTGGCAGATTTTGAATTTTTTTTTGTCATCATCATATTAACTGGTCATCATTCAACCCAAATATAAAGATAAAAACACAAAATTTGAATTTCAAAAACTCAGTCCTTACCGAAGCCGAGAGTTTCTCCGAAATTGTGCAAGAACTCGAAAACCATCACGATGTCCGAGAAGGCTTGCCCGGATAGTTTTAATCCCGGTATTCTTTTTATCTTCGGTAGAGGTCTGTGATCTGTGCGACGTGAAATCCAAAAAAAAAAAACAATTTCAAAATAGCATCAAAGTAGATAAAAATATCGTAGAGTGTAAAAAATCGATAGAGGAGGAAATCGAAACTCACCCGTCAATTCCATGTCCTCCACGGGCTTCCTAATTTGCTCAACCAATTCCAATTCCATTTTTCTCTGCTCTGCCCGTTTTTCCTTATTCGCGATTCTCTCGGCGTGGGCCTCCAGACGTTTTCTCTCGCGTTCTTCCATTCGTCGTCGATTCTCCAATGCTCGTCCAAGTGCCATGTGCTGTCGCCTTCGTTCGCGCTCCTACATAATCCGACGATCGAAAAGTCAAAATTGGATTGAATTTTTCGATTTTTCGATCGAAAAATTGAATTGTTGCTCGAATTCGACGAGCAACGATTATGCATTTTTGGGAGTGGGGGAATACGTTAACGTTTTCCTTTTTCTTTATCCAAAGCTTTCTTCGTAACGTTCTTATTGGGCGTTCGGAAAAAACCTATTTCGCAAAAACCCACGCTTCTCGCACTCTTGCAGCAATCAGCAGCGCACGCCTGGTGCTAGATATCGTTTTTTTTTTTCACCTCGATTCACATTTATCGTTTTGGTTAGTTCTCCTTTCGTTACATCTTCCCGAACGTAATAAATATGTACGAGGTTTTTTTTAAAAAAAAAGGTGACTTTTCAAATATCGCGGACTAGGCAGATCTGATTTTCGATTTTTTTCAGGTAGTTCTGTACTTTGCCGGCTTTTTCGAAAAATGATTCACGATTTTTTGTTGCTGATAATGAGCGATGTTTTTTTTTTGTAAATAGTGATATTATTGATGCGGAAGAAGGCTCCCATAAATTTTGAATTTGGTCCGTTGGGTCAGTTATGGTACCCAAATAAAACAAAAACAAACACAAACTAATAATGTGTGTTTACCCTTTACAATGCCACGAAATTAATCGGTCTCCTATAACACAAGCGGTACTCGAAAATTATCAAAATTTCCACAATTTCCAAAATTGTAACATGGTCATAAAAAATTCAAAATTGATAGGAACCTTGTTCCGAATCAATAATATTATTATTTATAACGAAATAAAGCTCGTTGCCAGCAAAAAAAATGGGGGCCGTTAACAAAAAATTAATTTTTTTTACGCAAAGCCGTATCAGAAATGCTTCGACGATTGGAAAAAAACTGGCACGAGATATCTGAGAAAGATTACGTTTGAAGGGAACAAAATAGATATTCATAAACAAATGAATATATTTTTAGACAAATAGAAAGGCACTTTATTTTTTGAAAAAACCTCATACGTGTGTACGCAGTGCCGGATTAGCCGTATAACAAGAGGAGCAAACGCTACAAACCCATGACTTTATTATTGGGGGTCCCACTTCTGGCCAGAATATTAATTAGTATTTATAATACTTTTCGAATATTCCGCGTGCTGAACGCATCGAAGCGCATTGTCAACTGAATGTTGGTTTTGAAATTTTCCGGCAGTTAAAACAGAAAAGATATTGGATAGAACGACAAACATTTTCATATTGAGACTATTTGGAAAAAAACCTAGGAAACGTACTGGTGCAGCTTGTCGAACTATTTGAAACAGACGTGGCTGCTCATTTTTACAACAGAAAAAAAACGGTAACATGTGATAATATCATACGAAAAAATATAAAGGACAAAATATCACCGACAAAACATCACGCCAACAAAAGATCGTTGTTTGGGTTTATTTGTGTTTGTTTGCGGGTATTTGTGTGTGCTTGTATATTTGTTTGGGTCTGTTTGCGTGTGTTTGTATGAACTTGTATGTTTGTTTGGGTTTGTTTGCGTGTGCTTGTACGTTTGTTCGGGTTTATTTGTGTTAGTTTGCGTGTGTTTGTATCTTTCTTTGGGTTTATTTGTGTTTGTTTGCGGGTATTTGTGTGTGCTTGTATCTTCGTTTGGGTTCGTTTGCGTGTGTTTGTGTGGGCTTGTATCTTTGTTTGGGGTTGTTTACGTGTGTTTGTATCTACTTGTATGTTTGTTTGTGTTTGTTTGTGTGTGCTTGTACGTTTGTTCGGGTTTGTTTGTGTTAGTTTGCGTGTGTTTGTATCTTTGTTTGGGTTTGTTTGCGTGTGTTTGTATTTTTGTTTAGGTTTGTTTGCGTGTTTTGTGGGCTTGTCTCTTTGTTTTCGTTTGTTTGCGTGTGTTTGTGAATACTTGTATATTCGCTTGGATTTGTTTGCGTGTGTTTGTATGTGCTTGTATGTGTTTGTATGTGCTTGTATGTTTGTTTGGGTTTGTTTGCGTGTGCTATTATGTTTGTTTGAGTTTGTTAGCGTGTGTTTGTGTGTGCTTGTATCTTTATTTGGGTTTGTTTGTATTTTTGTTTAGGTTTGTTTGCGTGTGTTTTTGTGGGCTTGTCTCTTTGTTTTCGTTTGTTTGCGTGTGTTTGTGAATACTTGTATATTCGCTTGGATTTGTTTGCGTGTGTTTGTATGTGCTTGTATGTACGTTTGTTCGGGTTTGTTTGTGTTAGTTTGTATCTTTGTTTGGGTTTGTTTGCGTGTGTTTGTATTTTTGTTTAGGTTTGTTTGCGTGTGTTTTTGTAGGCTTGTCTCTTTGTTTTCGTTTGTTTGCGTGTGTTTGTGAATACTTGTATATTCGCTTGGATTTGTTTGCGTGTGTTTGTATGTACTCGTATGTTTGTTTGGGTTTGTTTGCGTGTGCTATTATGTTTGTTTGAGTTCGTTAGCGTGTGTTTGTGTGTGCTTGTATGTTTGTTCGGGTTTGTTTGTGTGTGCTTGTATGCTTGTTTTGGTTTGTTTGCGGGTGCTTGTATGTTTGTTTGGGTTTGTTTGCGTGTGCTTGTATGGGCTTGTATGTTTGTTTGGGTTTGTTAGCGTGTGTTTGTGTGTGCTTGTATGTTTGTTTCGGTTTGTTTGGGTTTATATAATATCCAAAATGAGTATACAGGGCCTCATGACTGGAATCATCAAGCTTGATGATTCCTGCGGGCCCAATCCCGAACCCAATGCGGGGCTAATGATTGATGATTCCTTGCGCTGGCTTAATCCGGCACTGCGTTTACCTGTCTATGTGTAAATAAATATATACGTCCGTTTAACACCGTGCATATTACGTACCACAAAATAAAAGAAAAAAACCAGATTGCAAACGCTAAACTACCCCGTAGAAAAGCAAAAATTGTCTATAATAATCATATGGGGAATCGAAGGTGATTTTCGAATCGAGAGCAATAAGGTTTTAGGCTGGTCCATCGTAAAGTGGTTCCATTGGATGATGATGATGGGACGGAGCGGGAATTGGAAGCGACAGCGTGAGACACGAATTAAATGGCCAAAAGCGACGAGAAATTGAAAATTGCTCCAGTGTCAAACTTTCGTGTGTTGTTTTTCTTCTCAAATGCAAAGTATTTGAATAACTGATCTGGAATACCGACACTCATGGCAAAGAGAAAAATATATCGTAATGACATCGAGTTAGTAAGGGAATGTTTTTTTTTTGTTTTTTTTTTTGTTCGTGCTAAATCTTAGGTATGAAACATACCAGCTCGACGGTGTAGAGTATCTCGCGCTGCTTGCTGAGCTCCTGCATGTACATCTGCAGCACAAAACACATCCAGTCCGCCAGTGCTCAAACCTCAAACTTCTCGTCACACACACTCACGCCGATTAACGTTTCGAAGAGAAGAAACGATAAATCATTATTCCCGATTATGTATCACGCGCTTCGAAAATTCGATTGTGGAAAACCGAAATAAATTGAAATAAATAAATAAATGATTACTTAAAATTTAATTATTAATTAAACTGTGATTAAATTAATTAATCCTTATTAAATAAAATTGAAAAATTAAGTAACGAAAAAATAAAAATTCTCGATACGTTTCAACGATAGGAATACAAATTTTCCCTGAGAAAGAACCGGAGTGACGAAAGCGGAATGAAATTTCGAAATTTTGCGTTATCAACGAAAAATTTGTAGATTGTGCGATCGATAATAGTTTTCAGAAGTTGGAATGAATTTATTTGCAATTTTGAGTCTTCCGATCATTCATGAAATCGACGAAACTTTATTCGTATTTCTTATTGTGAAATTGGAAGCACGAATAGGTGAAAAAGTTCATTTTGAAATTTTTAGCGATTTAAGTTGCACTTCGAAATGTCAGTGATAGTTTTCGTCAATGTTCGTTGGATGAGAAAGAAATTTAGATTACTCGGATAGCATTGGCTCCGCGTAAAATATACGATGGAGCTAATGAAATTGAAAGCAGCGCTCGAAGCGGATAAAAGTAGAAATAAACTTGACTGTTTTCCCGCCAAATCTGTATGAACGTAGTTACGAGATTTGTGCAATCGAATTGAAAATATTGTTTCATTAAAAATATTGTTTCATTAAAAACACATTTACTGCGTAATAAATGGCAAAAATAATGTCATTTCAAATTTCATATTGCGTATTAATTTTAATTAATAAACTTTGAGTTTATTTTTAATTAATAGAAAATTAAGAAATTATGAGAAAAATTAATAAGAAATTATTATTAATGAACTTTTTAAATAAATTACTTTTAATTAATAATCTTATCAATTTTAATGAATAAACTTTGAGTTTAACTTGCATGCAAAGAACGATTATCAGAACGAACCTCCATGAAGTTTCTCAAAATTTAGCAACGGAGAGCCGCTTCGAAATTTTTCCGCTCGTGATACATCGCGAAAGAAAAAAATCATACATTCACCCATCTAGTATCAATTCCGGCTCATTCTTCTTTTTTTTTTCAAACAACAAAAAATACTCGTTGACGCGAGCGCTCATGACGATCACGTTTATTCCCTAATTACTATACCAATTGTATGTACCAATAAAACCTTGAACGAGCACGAAGGAGTCTGATACAAAACGTACGAAGCATCACATATCTGACGAAACAAACACGGGTAAAGGGATATACCATTTTAGATGAAAAAAAAAAACAACAATTTGAAAAAATCAAGAAACCAAAATTTTTGTGAAAGTTTTTAGGATCGTTTTTACGATAAAAACAAAAATTCCTTATGCATTTCAATGAATAATTAATCACGTAAAAAAAACTCGCGTTGCAGATAACACAAATTTCCATCAAACTTTTAATTGGGAAATCAAAATTTATTTTGAAATCTGTGGAAAAATCGTCGTCAATAATCGCTTAATACGATCGTTTGTAAATTCCATCTTCATCATTGCCATCAAAAGGAAAGTAACGAAAAACCTACAATTTTACGATTCGAAGAAATACGAAAAAAAAAAATGAAGACGCAAAAATGGAGAATTCAAAAAAACGTCAGTAAACGAAAAAAGTGACGACGAGCTGAAAATTTGATCGGAACGATTGGACGATTCAACGAGGATGAACATCGGGTTTATGCAATAGGCTATCTACGACACACTCTGAAATCTACAGTGACCGTCGCAAACCAAAAGTAAAAAAAAAAAACAAGATCGATTACGTATGAAAAAATCAAACTCACCTGTTCCTTCAGCATAACTGCCTGTTGCCTCTTCAGCTCCCGTTCCTGCAACGGTCGAGAAAGAATACGATAATTCGTGTGGAAAATTCTCCATGAAAAACTTCATAACGAATAAAACTAGTTTAAAATACATTTAAAAAAAAAGTGGATCATTTCGAATAAAACGTACCTGTTGCTTTCGTTGCTGCTCTTCCATCCGGATTTTCTCCACTTCCTCCTGGCGTTTTTTTCGAGCCTGCGCATATGCCAAAACCGCGATAAATCATATTCGTTACGCGTGAATAAGATAATTACTGATCAAAAGCGATAAACCGAAAAATCGATATATTTCAAAAATTTTAGACGATCGTGGTAAATCATGAATAAAAGTTGTGTTTTTTTTTATATGAAATGGAAAAAGCAATGGCAAATATCAACCAAGGGAAAAAAAACGTGAAAACCCGATTCGCGAATATAAAACTCCTCTTCCTTTCAACAGCTTGAATAAAGCGATTTTTCCGGATTTTCAAAAACGATACTTTGTGCATTTATTCACCTGGTTCATACTTGCCAATTAATTTATGTCGATGCGATTCGATATTTACGTAATTGATAAAAAATTGTGCTGTGTGCCTCGTAAGCTGAAAGCTCGCGAATTAATACGAGAGGTCGAGACTTTAGTTTCGTGCGGTTCGATCGCGTAACTCGAAATTTTATAACCTGTACAGAAATTTATTGTGACCTAGAAAAAAAAATTTCTACTTGGGTCGAATCTCTTTCCCTCTTTCTTTCTTTCTCTCTCTCTCCTTTCTCTCACTGCCTTACCCACTCCATCGTTTTTTCTTATTGAATTTATTCATTTATTTTTTCTCTACAATTATTAATTTGGGAATTTTCAGTCTCCTAGCCAATTTCGCAGAGCTTCGTGTAATACACAAGCAATGCATCTAATGGACTTTTACGAGTGAACCAGAGGCGGACGAAAAAAGTGCTAAAAAAAAAAAATTAAAAAATAAAAATAGTTCGATCACTAAAGCTCTATTCTACAAATTTTGGTATCCTTCGATGCTTTCGTTTGATCTTCCCATCATTCACAAGTGACTATCACTCGTATATAAAAACCACGAAAAAAAAAACAAAAAAAAAATTTAATTCTCTCAATATCAAATAGCACGAAAAGTAAAAATGCAATCCGATCCGTAAATGAATTTCCGACGTTACGCGACTTTGAAAAATTCCTTCGGCTGTTAGACTAAAAATATTCCATTCTAGTAACAATTTACTAAAACCGCGAGAGGGATGTCCTCCTGCGGAAAATCCGATCGAGTAATCGCCAACGAAACAATAAACGAACGACAATATCATGTCGAAAAGTTTGAACGAAACTTGACCTCGACGATGGCATGCTACTTCGTTAAAATTCCCAAAAGAATTTGAAAACGTGCTTTTCTTTTTCCAATAACGAAGAAAAGGCTAAGCAAAGAAACAGCGTAGACGAGAATTGACATAGGAAAAATTGTTGAATATCGAACGGAGTTTTAGTAGTGAATAGGAAAAACAACGATAACAACAACAACAATAATAATAATTATAATCATAATAGTAATAATAATAATATAACAATAATAATAATAATAATAATAATAATAGTAATAATAATAATAATAACAATAATAATATCGATTAGAAGTAGGAACAAATGGCGGAATACGGTTGACAAAATATACAAAATTGTCTACGAGTCATACCCGTCACTGCAATACGAATAAATTGTAATTATATAATAACAATGATAATTACATTAATAATAATAAAAATCATAGTAACAATAAGAATAGTAGGTAGAATAAGTGATGAATGATGGTATGAAGCGAGTAACGGCATGCAAGGACCAAGCAACGATGGCCAATTTGTATGCACATATTGCATCGTTACAATGTTAATCCCAAGCGTACAAGATTTTTTTTTGCGCTAGTTAAGAGCGTCAATATAAGCGTCATAAAAAAAAAAGAGTTTATAATAAATTACATTGAATGTATATAAACGTACAGATGAAGATTCAGTAAGAACAACACTTTAGTGAAAACGTCAACGCCATCGTAAAAAAAAAAAAAATACAAACAATGTATTATATACAGATAATTGAAAGAACAATTATCTCGCAGTAACATACGTAAAATACTGATATGTATAACGTGTGGTAATATCGTATGCGGTATGGTAAATACCTAGAGAAACGAAATACATATGTAAACGTATATATTGCCACATTTGAATATCAAGAGCAGTTATCCAGAAAGCGCCAAAAGTAAAAAAAAAAAAAAGTTATTACGATTCAACGACTCGAAAGGTTTTACACTGCGATTTTGAAAAATTTCGTAAAGTATTGATTGAAAATCCATTCGAAATGAGAGAAGATCTGTGGATTTGACTTTTATTTGAATTTAAGTTGGATTTTGAAAAATTGGCAGCCAAGTCAAATTCGTCGCATCGAAATCGTAAAATTTTTTTGAGTATCTTAACATCCCCTGTTACACTTTCAACGTCGCGGTATACTTTGTTTGAATAATGTTTAAAAAACGTCACGAATTTCGGAAAATTTGAAGGAAGAAGGAAATAATACGCGGATAATGTATTTCGGAATAATACTGACCAACATAAAAAATATTCGTGAAAAAAAATATTTCGGTTTAAAATACTTTGAAAAAAAAAAAAAATGTTTCCGCGATTTTTTTTTTAAACGTTCGTGAGTCCGAAAAATATCCCTTTTTTCGTTTCATCGAGACCCAATACAGCGAATCTTTCCCCTTAAAAAAAAAAAACAAAAAAAAATAAAGAATTTTTTACACGCATTTTAAAACCGAACAAAAAATAATTTGCCATACTTCTCGCGTGATAAAATAAATCCACTGCGACGTGAAATCGATATTTCGACAAAGTTATAAAAAATTGACAAACTCCCAAAAGCCTCGTAACAAGACATTATCAACACTCAATAATAAATTAAAAAAAAAAACGTTAAAAAAAACGTGCGCAGCGTAAACGATCCAGTACATTGATCATATTTTTTTTTTACTTCCAAGCTGCTAAGCCCACGGTTTATTTCATTTTGTTTTTTTTTTTTTCGTATACTCAGAGCAGCGTTTGGATGATAAATATCCTGTATAACGCTTGTTCACTCAAATATATATACGTACACACAAATGATATATTCGTTGCAATCGTTTTCGTGACAAAAGATGTACTTCAGAAAAAACACTTGCATGCTGGATAATGATGATATTATTATTAATTAGCTAGCTGTTATACATAGTGACAGGAGAAGCTAGGCACAGGATAGTCTTGCGGTAGTTTATGCGTGTGTGTACGTGTCTGCGTCGAAAAGTGTTCGTGTGTCCATACACACGTCCACTACCAACGTCCACACGATATTGGAACACACACACACGCACACACGCACACACGCACAATGGTAGCTAAACCTACGTAGCGAGGTCAGCTCTTCATGTTGTTTTTATCGTTTGGACCAAATCATCTTATTCCTTCACGAAATGAAAAATGAAATTGAAGAAAAAAAAAACAAAAAAAAAAAAAAAAAAAAAAAAAAAAAACAACAGCCTTTCCCTTTCTCTGCCTGTACTTTATCCACTGTACTTGTATTCCGAGGAGTCGCACTAAAACGCGAACGAGCTGCACGACGTAAATCATCGACATCGCCCATCGCATATTTTTTTTTTGTTTTTTTGTTTTCCACATGTCTCTTTGACACTCTTTGTCTCTCTTTTCGTTTGCCATCAAAAACTCGGGTGTTTTTTTGTATCGTATGTGCGAACGTGTGTGTGTTTTTTTTTTTATTGTTCTTTCGACGCCTGCGAGCTTTTCGTTTTTTTTTTTGCGGATTTTTGTTTTCCCTCAGTAAAGCTTTCCATAGTTGAGGGTTGGGAAAAAATGTACAACCACGACCGTCTCGTCTTATACTGGGTGGCTAGAAAATTACACGGCGTACTGGACAGAGCAATATTGCTTTTAGTCGAGATCTACTTAAATTTGGAAATCTATGGAAAAGATCGTGAAAAAGAAACTCAAAAATATGAATATCAGAGTGAGTCAAATTTTTTTCAATATCTTTTTGGATAAAATTATATATTTCTGAGCATTTTTCATGAATTCACTTTTCAATAGTTGCTATTTTTGAATACCTTTAATTTTTCGTAAATTAGAAAAATGACTGAAACAATTGTACCCATTTTTGTTATTTTATTCGGGGTACCGAATTATCGGTAGTCAAGTTTGAACATCGATGCTACAAAATGAGATGCCTTGTGTTGATCATTCCTTCTTTCTCAACACGAGTTCAAGTTCAAAGTTAAATCACGAAAATTCGCTACCTTAAAAATGGAAATCGACACATATTTGTCAGGGATTTGTCTAATTTATGGTCAATTCAAGATATTTTCAGATATGATCATTATTCAAAAGTAAATTTGAATAATTGTCATATTTTATTTAAATAATCAAAAAAAAATCACTTTACGTAATGAGATAGTGAAAAATCATGGTAGTGATTTTTCTATTTTCAGAATATTCGAACGTATCTGAAAACCATATATTTTTACTTTTTTATTCGAATACATGTTTTGCTATTTTGGTAATTGGTGTCCAAAGTTTAAACTCTCTCTGATGCGTCGTACAATTTTCTGGACACCCTGTATATTGATAATTAAAAAAAAAGAAAAAAAATATAAATAAAATAAAAGCGCATTGGTCGCTCGTACGAATCGTCTCCGACTACCTCAGCTACGCACTTGCATACGTGGATTCTTAACGAGAAGAGCACCAACGTCACGTACAAAGTGTACGTCTTTCCTCGTTGTTATCTCTCGCGTTGATTATTTTGTATCTCTAATTCTCAGAGTCGAAGGCACCCGATACTTTTCTTGCCATTTTCTTTTCTCGCGACGGATGCTACTCGGTGAGGAATCCGCGGATGATTCCGACCAACGACGATTAGGTCTAGCAATCGGACCGTTTTATTTATCGGCTTAGGGATTAGATCAATGTGGGATACCCGATCGATGGTGGCAATGCGATTCTTCTTGGCTTACGATGATGCGAAAGAGGAACGAAGCGATTGAGACCTTTCGTCACGTAGCATCATCAGTAGGGGCTTGGTTCGTCATTTTTTTAACACTTTGAACCGATTGATAATTTTTATCCGACAACAAAACAAATTTAATAATTTTCATCCAGCAACAAAATAAAATCAATAAGTTTCATCCAACAACAAAACAAACTCAACAATTTTTGTCGACAACTAAACACACTTAATAATTTCCATCTGACAATAAAACAAACTTGAACATTTTTATCCGGCAACAAAACAAATTTGATCATTTTCACCCCTCGACAAAACGAACTTGATAGTTTTTATCCGACAATAAAATAAATTTGAAATTTTTATTCGACAACAAAACGAAATTGATAATATGCATCCAGCAACAAAATAAACACAATAATTTTTATCCGACAATAAAACGAAATTGATCATTTTCATCTAGCAACAAAATAAACTCAATAATTTTTATCCGGCAACAAAACGAAATTGATAATTTTCATCCAGCAACAAAATAAATTCAATAATTTTTATCTAATAACAAAACAAACTTGATCATTTTTATCCGACAATAAAACAAACCTGATAATTTTTATCCGACAACAAAACAAACTTAATAGTTTTTATCCGACAACAAAACAAACTTGATAATTTTCATCCGACAACAAAACAAACCTGATAATTTTTATCCGACAACGACGAAACGAACCCAAACAAAAGCAAACAACGAATCGAAATAGTCATTGATACAAGAGTTAATTCGTCGAAACAAAAGTTTTCTCAATTTTGTTTAAATATGGAAATAGGAGGAGTGAAAAAATATATAGTTCCGCTCGTATCTACCGAAAATGGCCGAAGAATCTAGTGACAATCTTTCCCCCGAAAACTCGCGATTCTGCAAATAATCGATTTGTTCGTTTTCATTTGCCAACTGAAAATCAAATAAAATAGCTTTCTTTTTTTTAAATCCGAAAAATAGAAAATCGCCGATAAACATTTGCGATAAAAAATGGTTGTGACATATCCGCGAATTGCTTTATGATAAAAAAAATTGTTGATTATTTAAATGATCTATTATTCCATTTAACTGAGGAATATTTGGGGTTGTCAAATATTTGAATGATCACACCCAAAACCTATTTTACTGACTATGTAAATATTATATTTATTCGACGCAATAATGAGTGTCAATATTGAGATACAATACTATTTATAGTATCTTACATAATACGATTGTTACGAAATCGCGAACTTTCGAAACGCATATAAAAAATGAAATTGGACTATACAGCAATTTTTCATTATTTTGAGCTGCACAATGAATAAAGTGACACCCCACCCCCCAAACTTTCATCAGTCGTATCAGATATATCTGAAGAACTCGATCAACTTCGATCTATTTCGAATTCAAAATAATCTAACATCAATAAGAATTGATTCAAGTTTCTGAATAAACTTTGAATAACCAAGCTGCTGAAATTTCACATGATTCTATCAAAACCTCATATCCATAACTGATTCATTAACCATCACTGTTCTTTTGTTCCGTGGAATAAGAGCGTTTTCAAAAGTACCATTTTGATGTGCAAAAATGAGGACTATCGAAATCTTTCCATGAAGGAAAGATGATCCTAACAGGATAAATGGTTCCTCGTATGGTACCATTTATGAAAATCTGTCATCACTCTCGAATCTTGAAATTTTGCGAATTCCTTCCATTTGACCATTCGCTACCATGCTGATTACAGAATTTTAAAATAGGAAAACTATGAATCATCTATTCCAATGCAGCATTAGAATCTGGTTATTGGCGCCATATAACGGACCAGCGCTGAGTAAAGTTCGTGTTTTTGTCGATTCTGTCAATAAACGATAAATGACAAAATAATGACGATAAATGATAAAAATAAAAATAGCGCCGCAAATGCATTTGATTTGCTCGCAATAAATCGATTTGCCTGATCAAAGATGACGACAACTGTGGACTTTTGATAAAATGAAAAAAAAAACCGAGAGTAAACCGGAGAAATGTCACCAAGTCGTTAACGTGCTCCACCACGTAGCCCAGGCTTGGTCTAGGGTCTTGATTTCAGCTAGGGATTTAAAATGAATTTTCAGTATTTTTTTTCACTTCGAACGGCCCAAAACCGCCAATTTGTTGTTTACATGGCAACCATATTGTATCACTCACAAGCTCGGATAAAATTAGCGCAAAGTAAAAAATCGTTATGAGTTATGTTATGAGTTTCGTAATTAGAGCACAATTTCCAGGTTTACCACAAGTTCCTAAAAATTTATAGTTTTGTTGACTCGTCATTTTGTTATAAGGCGAAATCGATCGGAATCACACTTAACTTTACTCGTAAGTACTTCCTTGCAATACGTAAATACAGAAAAAGTATTAAAATTGAAGAGCATTAAAATAAAAAATAAACATCATAGTTCCTACTTTATTCAACCAAGTGCAGCTGCCTACTCGTTACGTCATTCGATTTTCAAATGTGCCCTAGAGAACCGACCAAATTTGCATCGACTATTCAATGTTTTCGCAGTACACAGTAACTAGCATATCCCATTTTTAACAAAACGATATTTCCAAATTAATTTTTAAAAAACCGTATTCGTATTGAGTTGAAAAGTTACAGAGCCAAGTTTATCACAATTTTCGTCCAACTCGTTTCATGTCATTATCCCCAGCGGATCGTCAAGACATCATCCAATACTTCGACCACCGTCCCAAATTACCTATAACTTGAAACTGCTAACCTAAACGACCTATACCCCAAACAAACCCAATACTTCGACCACCATTCCAAATGACCTATAACTTTAAACTGTTAACCCAAACAAACTCAAACACACCCAAACAAACCTAATACTTCGAACATCGTTCCAAATGACCTATAACTTGAAGCTGTTAACCCAAACGACCTATAACCCAAACAAACTCAATACTTCGACCACCGTCCCAAATGACCTATAACTTGAAACTGTTAACCCAAACAAACCCAATACTTCGACCACCGTCCCAAATTACTTAAAACTTCAAACTGTTAAGCCAAACAAACCTAAACAAACGCCAACACACCCAAACAAACTCCAACACACCGACCCAAACAAACATCGACCATCGTTCCAAATGACCTATAACTTCAAACTGTTCAATAGTTGATCGAGTCCTCCAAGATATCTCCGACAACTGCTACAGGCGTCACTTATCACTCGTTCCATCAGATTTCACCCTAAAGAGTTCGCGACGCCACCAAACGATCTGTTTTCCCACTCAAAACAACAAGTCCTCAACGGCATACGGAGTTGATGATTTCGGCTAAGAGATATCGCGGTTTTAATAGACCGAGTCGTATCGACGGGGGTTTTTTTCTAGGGGGATAGCGTCATCTTACCTCCAGCAGTTCCTGATTTTGCGTTTGGGTCTGAGCCTGCTGGGTGTTGTTCTCCAGTTGTTGGTGTAGTTGTATTTGTTGTTGTTGCTGGTGTTGTTGCAATTGTTGTTGCTGCTGTTGTTGTTGCTGTTGCTGCTGTTGTTGTTGTGATTGTTGTTGCGGTAATTGCTGTTGTTCCGGCAGTTGTTCTTGTTGAACGAGAATGGCAGGGTTGGTGGACGCGGCGTTAGGGAAAAGCGGATTCGCGCAAGTGGTCAATCCAATGGGAATGGCCGAGGTGGCGATCGTTGAGGACGAAACGGGACCAGCGGTGGTAAGGCTCGACGGTGGCGACGCTGATGGTGGCGTTGGTAATGTTATCGTAACGATCGTTGGTGTAACTAACGGCGTCAATGGAGGTGCTAACGGTGCTGCTGACGTAGTGACCGTTTGATTAATCGGTAGCGTCACCACACTTGGCTTCTTCGCTTGCGACGCCTCGTTCATATCCCCTATTGGTTCCACCGTCTGCATTATATCACGATTTCTCCAACTTTCCGCAATGCTCACTCGATTCTTCCATATCGTTGCTACCGTACTGCTCGCAAGGCCCAATTCACGCGCCACGTCACTCTTGCTCTTGCCTCTCTCGATCTCTTGTATTATCTTCATTTTCTGCTTGATGGTGAATGCCAGCCTCTTACGACCCTGCGTCAGTTTTGTTTTGTTTTCTTTTTCGTTTTCGGCCCATACAAGCCAGATCAATCCCAATTACGTTTCTAATTCTATCTATTTGGTAATTATATACGTCTTTTAAGCCTCTATTCTCGATTTAATCGTCCCTCGGATTTTCTCGCGGTTTCATTCGTTCTATCACTTTGCTCTTGAATTAGGAACGCCTTGAATTCATCGTGTCTATTTTTCTTCGATTCTTGCTCATCTCTCATTCTCTCTCTCTCTCTCTCATGTCTCTCTCCCTCCCTTTCTCTATGCTCTCTCTCTCTCGTTCTCTCTGCCTTAAATTCAACGTGTAATGTGTTCTCTATTCCTGATGATTACTTCGTCTGATCAATCATATGTTTTCAATGCCATCGGGGTGGGTGATTAAAGTTCTGATCCATTTTTGTCTAATTTCATCTTACGGAGGTTAACCAAGTACTGGGAATGTAAATAAACTGCTAATCGGACGTTTGTCCTCATCGCATCATTTTGACGCGATAAACCTCTGAACGAATGATGAAAAGGTGGGAAGGGTGTGGAGCCGATTTAAATATTATCTGATAACAATATCACAATGGGAAAAAAATCGGACTGAAAAGTTCGTATCAGGAAACTCTACCGATTAGAGGTTTAGCATGACCGATACAAAACTCGTTTACTCCAATCTTCAAAAAAAAAAAAATATCGATATATATCCACGGTAAAATGCATTAGTTAATAAATTATTAAAGTAATGTCGCTCACTTTTACTTCGAAAAGAAAAAAAAGTTTTGATTAAATTTTAAAAAATCATAAGTTTACCAAATAGAGTCGATCGATCGACAAGCTCACGTTTATCAATCAACTATATTCTCAATTTGTCCATTTATTCAACAATTATGTAAATTATCATTACACATTGTTTCGTTACTGCTCACAGATAAAATCGTCACTTATACATTCGTAACTGCTCACAGATACTCGTTTTCTACTTCGAATGGTAAATTTGGGAATCGCTTGATGGCTATAAGTAAATTATAGTTCCTTAAGTCTCGGAGATACTTTGAACGTTTGTGAAAGTGAAAAAACGAAGGATGGTAACGATCGAAAAAAATACAGGGATAAGAGAACAATTGTGTAAAAGTGTGCCTGTAAAAAAAAGAGAGAGAGAGAGAGAGAGAAACAGAGAGGGGGACGGAAAGGCAGAGTAAGAGAGGGAGAGAGGAACATCAAGATAAAGATGGATAATGGCAACGTTTATCGACTTAGGCGAATCGAAAAACACAAGAAGCTGAAAGGATAAGGAACTTTCCTCTTCTTCCGGTTCTTTTATTTTTTTTTCATCAAAATACCGCACGCGTATAGATACATATACACGAACACACGTAAACGCGCATACACACGCACACAACGAAAAACAATTCACGTATGTCTATTTTCCTATCGAAGCCTCTGATTCTACGTTCCCGAAAAGGGCAAAACTAAGTCGATGAGATTCGTTATTGCTCCTCGTGTCTCCGGTTTTCACTGCATACAATTATATACATACATATATATATATATATATATATATATGTATACAACAAAAGAAAAGTATATACACAAGCAAAAATTGATTTTTATCAAATGTGCATATATAAGTATATTTGAATCAAAAATTATTATCCAGAATTTGTTTTGAAGTTACGGAAAGGTTTTGAAAATCTGGAAGTTTTCATTGCGGGTTATTGAAAAACCGATAGTTATTGGGAACTTCGATGAACACCCGAGTTACGGTCGAGGAAACGCAAAAGAGATTGGAGATTACAAAAATCTGTTTTTTTTTTTTCAATTCTCGATGTATTAACGATCGGGAGTGATCAGTGCCGGATTAGCCATCTAGCGGGCTTAGCAAATACTACACTTCACGCGACTCTTGAAGTCACCCAATTGGGTAGAATTCCAATTAGACTTTGGTTATTGAGTAGTTCAGTAATTTTTCCTAAATATAGAGCGAACCTTTATTTTTTGTAATTTTTAACTATAAAACAAAATCAATAACGGCGTCATGGCTGGGAAATCCATTTTTAAAACTAGATATTGTTTTTTTTAATATAAAAAGGGTGTCTGTTGTTTTCGCAATTTTTCAGTTTTTTTATTGCGCTGTAAATAATAATTTTATGTTGGGGAAGATTTTTTGGTTCCAGATTTTTCGATGACTTTCTTCGATATGATCAGCGTGAATATCACATGGGTTTTTTTTAGGTTACTCAGTTGTATTGCGGAAGTTGATTTTAAACAGTGGTATCCCGATTTCCGTAGACAGTGTGAAGCATTTTGCGAAAATCGCTAAAAAGAAGTGGAATCCCTGAAATTCGCAGATTTTTTACAATTTTATCAAATGTATTATTTTTCGTAAAATTTAATTATTGCCAATTGGTCTGGCTGATAAATAGACTTATATTTTTGTCTATATGATTTCTAATTGTTGAAGTCCAGCTGTTCGACTTTCAATTTTTGTTAAGTTAACTTTCTTTAAATTTTGTTAACTTAAGTCTGTTAAGTTAACTTTTAAGTTAAATTAAGTTAAGTTAACCTAACTTAACTTACGATTGTTGAGTTAAGTGAACTTAAGTTTATTAAGGTAACTTCCTTTAAATTACTTTAAGTTAACTTAACGTTAAATTTTGTTAAGTTCGACTTTCAAATTTTGTAAAATCAAATGTTCGACTTTCAAATTTTGAAACAATAACCATTCGGGAAAATCTTATTGATTGAAACTCTCATCGTGACAGGTTAGAACTTTATCCAACATTTCGTTTTCTTGCATTTGTGTTTCATTTATATTCTCAATTATTTTATTTTTTTAATGTTTTTCCTATTCTTTACAAATTCCATGTTCTTGATCTAATTTTTTTAAATTGTCGTAATCAAGTCCAGGAAACGGTAAAATCTGCCACAGGGTCCGCATTGGCCTGATCCGGCACTGACGTAAAAACTGACTGGCGTAAAAAGTTCCAGAATAACGACATTCGGATCGTTAACGGTGTATATTCATAGTTGTCCCTTGAAAAATGAGGATTGCACCTAAACAAAGTTTCTCTCATTGTACGATAAAGCCTCGTTGATATAAGTCACTCTCCGTGAGTAATCTCGAGCTTTCGTCACGGCGAACCCATCATTTCGCAATATTTTTATGTTTTCAAATTAGCATTTAAAGAGTGAAGATTTACGAGATGAAATGACACTCGGTCGATAATCCGCGATTTTTTTTCTTCTTGTATGACAATCGTCATGGAAAGTGTCATTTTTGTAAGAATTTTATAAAAATCAGTCACCTCACGTATAAAACCTCCTCCCTCCTCCCTCCTCTAGTGGATATTCTACTACAAATTTCTTTTTTCAACTATTCAGCCAAAAAAGCATTATTTTGAAGCTCGTTGATTCCCAACCTTCGAATATTCGATATAACGCACTACCGAAATGAAAATTCGTTCGTAAACTATATTTTGATAAAAGAAAACTTACTTCCTTCCCTTTCTTTCGTTCTCTCTCGATTGGAAACTTTGTCCATGGATCCTGGATAATGCTTTTCGATATCAATATATCTATATACCCACTCGTACACACACACACATATATATATATATGTATATGTTTATATAAAAGTAAGATGCATCGGCACACTGTTCTGTTAAAACGACAGATTTGGATTTTCAATGTACAAAATGGTGTTGGGTTGTCTCAGGGTCACCGAGGGATGGTCGGAGTACAGGGCTCGTTGGGTGGAAGACACAAAATTTTCAACAAAAAAAAAAACATTGGAAAAAAGTCGTCACGAAATTAAAAAAAAAATTATAAAGTGGATTTTAAAAAATGTACAGAATTATATAATTATGCTACGAGAGAGAGAGAAAGAGAGAAAGGAAGGGGGAGAGAGGACAATTGAGAGAGAAAGACAGGCAGAGCCAGAGAGAGACAGAGAGGGGGGGGGGGAGAAAGGAAGAAATTAAGAATAAAGATCTGGGAGGACATGCTGGGCTCTCCTGTCACTATCGCTAGCGTCACCGGTCAACGGGTATCTTATTTCGTGGATATATAATTACGGTCCACTTTAAGAGGTACAAAAAGACAAGAGCGGATGGTAAGGAAAAAGTGGATACGAGGCGTTTTTTTTTCGGATGGAGAGTGAAAATGTTCGAGTTAAATATTGTATATATATATGTGTATATATATATATGAAGTAAATCTGTTACGAAGGAGATGTATAGTTAAATATGTATTATTGCACATATATATATATTGCTTTTGAAATATATGCATATAATATTGTGCATATATGTTGGTAAAAAAAAAAAAAATACGGTACACACAGAGAGCATGCGACACGCACGGCAGATGGACAAAATACAAAATGGTAATTAGAGATATCCCAAAATAGAAAAGAGAAGTATTATGAGAGCTTTATGTGTGTGTATGTGTGTGTGTGTTTGTGTGCGTATGTATATTGTATACATACATACACAGACACCATATTTTCTGTCTCGGAGATCTCGTAATATTAAAGAACGAAATCTACGAGAGAGAAAACAATTCGTGTGGTTTTATTCACTTTTTTTTCTTAGCACACACCCTCACACGTAAACGTTTTTTTTTCTTCTTCTTTTTATTCATTTAAAAGCATTTTCCTGTCACTCACCTCAAGGAGTTGCTGATTTCTTAACTCACGTTCTCTTCTCACCGCCTCCTGTCGCTCTGTCTTTTCCTGCTCTTTGATCAGTCTGTTGGGGGAAAAGTTGGTTGGCGATAATATGTTTCACATTTCTTTTGAATTGTGACTGAAGAATTGAATTGTAATTGTACTTAAAGAAATCTAATTTTTATTGAAAAAATGTAATTGTGATTGCAGAATTGAATTTTTGAATTGTAATTGTAGAATTGAATTTTTGAATTGTAATTGAAGAAATGTACTTGTAATTGCAGAATTGAATTTTTGAATTGTAATTGCAGAATTGAATTTTTGAATTGTAATTGGAGAATTGAATTTTTGAATTGTAATTGCAGAATTGAATTTTTGAATTGTAATTGCAGAATTGAATTTTTGAATTGTAATTGAAGAAATGTAATTGTAATTGTCGAATTGAATTTTTGAATCGTAATTGAAGAAATGTAATTGTTATTGTAGAATTGAATTTTTGAATTGCAATTGAAGACATCTATTTGTAACAAGTGCAAACACTTGTTACAAATAGATTCCAATACGACGAAAAGAAAACTCGAATTTCGACAGAAGTGTATTAATTAAATTGAAACTATTTACTAAATAAAATAAAATGACTTTTATTCTATAAATTACATTGAATTAAATTACTTTTATTCGATTAATCAACAATCACTGTAATTGAATGATTATTTATTTCATTCAATTACTTCAATGACTTCAATGCGGTTTATTTAATTATTTTCACTTAATTACTTTAATCGAAAAAATAGTTGCGTATGAAATTCCGATAACGTCATCGTGGTTTTTCGACGGAAAAATATTGAGACCGTACTCGTTTGTTTATCGATAATTACTTCGATACGAGATAAAATAAAAAGAATGGTTTTTCCAGCGAGCACGCGTTTCTTTTTTGCAGAGGAAAAGATTATTTTATTTCATTATTACAATGTATTTTTATTATTAAAATAATTAATTAATAATCAAAATAAATAAATTAATTATTATTTTTTATTATTAAGATTATTATTTCTTTCTCACCTGGCTTGCTCCTTGTGCCTCTGAGCTTCCTCCTTGGCGAGTTTTTTCGCGTAAGCGAGCTTGTCTCTCTCATACTGATTGTTGGGCCTCACATCTCTGAAGCCACCGGCTGCTCTAAGCTCTTCCAGTCTTCTCGCGACTTCCTGCGATCCTAGTCTCACGAATTCAGCCTCAGCGAAGCCCATCGTAGGTTGAAGAAACTCCCCAACGAGTGATCTCGATGAGAATGAAAAATTCGCCGTCGTCAACTCGGCTGGATTTTGTTGCTCGAGAAACTGATAAACAATTCAATATTCGATGCTTCGTTACGAAGAACAAGCTTTTCTTCATCGTTCAACGGGACGATTTGAAAAGGCAATTATTTCTCGCTGAGGAAGTTACGATGCAAAATGAAGTAACTAAAAAAGCAATTTTTTAGTTTTTATCGATGAATCCAGCGATTCGTGGAGGAGTATTTGCGGAAAAAATAAGTTAATTTATGTATAAGTTAATTTTATGAATTTTCGTCTGTCTGTCTGTCTGTACGTTTGTACGCGCGTCGCGCAAAAATTACTGCAGAGAATTGAATGGAGCTTTCACCGATCTTTAGCTAAACGTCGAAATTAAAGTTTAGGTTTCAATTTACCGCATAAAAATACATTTCTCGAATTTTTTTCAAAATTTATAATTTTGTGTTGTAGTTTAATGCAACGCCATCCACATCTTCGTTACATCAGCAGTTTGTTGGTAAACCTCAATATTATTTCGAATTCCAAAAATAGAACCTACTTTTGCCTTCGAATATGGGTCGTTCTTTTTTTTAACCGACAATAAAACGACGTTTTTCTATTTCTTTGGTTTTTTAACTATACATAATTGCGACTTCTGTGGGATTAGAAAAAAAAGTTGCTTCTGTGTTTTCATTAGGACTAATTAAAGTTTCCTTTCCGGCTAATAAAAATTCTTTTTTAACGTCGGTTTTTTGAAAAATAGTGTCGTATAAAATATGCTTGTTAGAGAAAATGAAAAATTACGTAATTTTAATAGATTTTTAAAATATGGACGTTTATTCGAAACGAATTAAAAAACCGTAAATATCAATACTCCAACGAGATGCCATAATAAAACGAAGGACAGACTATTGTAGGTTAAAAATTTCATGAAAAATCGAAAAATTGACTTTATTAAGCTGCCATTTGCTGAATTTTGCACATATTTCAAAAATCCTAGTTTGCCAACAGCGTATTGGTGTTGCCATTAAGAATAATTTTTATTTTATTTTTTTCGATAATTACAGCGTGAGGGAGTACTCCAGCAGTGCGGCAATTTTTTGGAAATCTTCTTCTAATCATTAATGTAGACGTTGGGCAATTTGCATGAAAAAAAGTGTATTTATTTTTTTCAAACAATTTCAATATGAAACAAAACATATTTAAAGAACCGAATTTCTATGTGTATTTTTTCTTTTAAAAATCATCAGAAACCCATCATTTTTGAATTTGTGAATGGTCTTCTCGCCTTAAAATAGCCTGATTTTAACGTACACGGTTTTTTTTTTTAAGAAAAAAACGACGAAGACGAATTTTCGAAAATTCCAAAAGCTGGCCTCCAAAATGAAATCGTGAATGTTTCACCCCATTTAACTCGTTATTCAATAAATGTTTTCACCTTCAAGAGATCGGGACTACTTCTGAATGTTTTCCCACACGGACTGTAATACGAAACGTCGCCTTTAATGACGCCCGTTTTTCCGAGGCCCTTGATGACAGTCTCTCTCTTCCAACCGCGTTCCAAGGGCACCTGAAGGTCCTTGTCGCTCGGATTGAGCTTTCTTCTTTTCGCGCTCGGGGTACCTTCCGCGTTGTCTTCATCGGTATCGGTAACGACGTCCGTGTTGCTTCCGCTTTCGCTCGTCACGTCCATGTTACTCTCCTCTCCCGAAGCCTCCAATAATTTGTTTTTCATTTTCTCCTGTAACGAACGCTACATTGGGGAAGCGTGATTTTTAGTGGCAAAATCATAAAAAAAAAAATAAACTGAAATAAGATACGAACGGTAAAACAAAAAAAAAATTAAGGAAAAATTGAAAACGAACCACCAAAGGTTTATCGGTGCAAGGGCGATTTTTCCGCTTTCTCTGGGAAGTCAACATTGCTAGGAAAATCAATCGAGAACTTTGACGTATGCGATGGGATTGGAAATAATGACGTGACGGTTTAACGAAATGAGAGGAGAAATAGAGACGCAACGGGGGGAAAAAAACAGTTGAGGTGAACAGAATCGATAGAGGAGAAAAAATAGACGATCTAATTCGCCGATCAAGTACAGTCGGTTTGAAAAAAGCTTGTACGACTAATCTCCGTGACTATTTGGGAGCGTAACACCAGCGCCGCGGAGCCTTCTTATTTTTATCGACGATCTCAAAAACTCCGCAACTATAAGTTGCAATATTGTGGTAAATTACAAATATTACAATAGCGCTGGAATTGTATTTAACTTGTTCGCTTGTTGAAACATAAATAAATGAATTTGCCTTACGGGAGATAGTGACAAGTGATGCCTTTCGGAAAAGTGAAAAAAATTTCTGGAAGTGTGTATTTTATTTATTTACTTGTAATTTTGCTATGAGATCCATCAGAAGTGATAGATAAATAAATGAATTCGATAAAAAAAAGTACTTTCGTGTAACACATGAGTACAGTATAAGTACAGTAGACCCTTGATTATCCAAACACATCCGGAAGTTGCATATCGTAAAACTGGAAAACAGTTCTTCATTTTTTTTAAACAATCATTTTTAATATGAATTTTGCATTCTTCGTGTATTTCAAGAGTGGAAAAAATGAAAAACAGTTTTTTATTTTTTTTATACGCTCATTATTATTTCTTATTTTCCATTCTTCGTGTATTTCAAGAGTGGGAAAAATGAAAAAATGTTTATTATTTTTTCCGTTTTTTTTTTTTCAAAATGACAAACTGTCGTTAAAAAGTCACAGTCACGTTAAAATGGAAGGTAAAATCATAATGCCTACTTTTTTTAAATTCCATTGCAGTTATCTATTCGTTGCGTCGTTTCAACTTTCAATTTGTTGTATATTTCGATATATATCGACATACATCTATATATCGATATATATTTATATATCGATATATCTCTATATATCGATATATCTCTATATATCGATATATCTCTATATATCGATATATCTCTATATATCGATATATCTCTATATATCGATCGATGTATATCTATATATCGATATATATCGATTATAAGAATTTTAAAAAAGTAAGCATTATGATTTTACCTTCCATTTTAATGTGACTACTCTTTACTTTGAGTACAGTAAAACCTTGATTATCAGAAGTACCACTATACGAACCCCCTGTTATCCGAACGGTGACTCACTCCATCCGAACGTTTCATTATTCGAAGCATAATCTTGATAAATTGGGAAATTGGAAAATGCGATATTTCAGTTTCAACTGTTGACTTTTCATTTAAAGACCCACTACAAACACGCAGGGTTAAAAATCGCATGGACCTTTATCAAGTGTTCACGGCGGGCCACATATCAGTCTACTAGTGTTGGCGGACCAGATATGATTGATCAGAGAATATGTCAGAGAAAAAGCTACGTGAAAAAAAAGCCACAACGTTGTCCCAATCGCGGTAAAACTTTTTCATGTTTTTCGGAAAATAGACGTTCGTCCGTGAACCATAATCAGACGACAGCTGACGGTTTCTGTACACACAATCTTGTGAAAGGGTATCTGCTCGCGTTCGAACCTAATCTCTAATGGCTTCCGAGAAAAATGTAGCTGTAACACTCTTTTGTCCAACAGACTGTAGACATCGAAAGCCGAGACAGTAAATTAATGTTTATAAAAAAAGAATCTCAATTCTTCACAAGTGGCGTCGTTTTTATATCAATATTTTGTCTTATCCAACAGAAAATACTGAAAATAACTGAAACTTGATTTTCAAGTCTCGATCTCGAATTTCACGTCAAACGATACGTTTTAGACAAACTTCGCTAATTTCGAATAAGCAAAATGACATCGAGTCCAAAGTTTGATTTTTATCCGAAACGATTAGAGGTTCGATAAAAATAAATATGAAAATGATTTTCCTACGTTTCGAAATGTTGATAATTTCGGAAAGTATTTGTCGCGATTTTTAACGCGTATTCCAAGTCGTAGATTTTTCATTTTGCCAAAAGGTCAGTATTTTCGCAAAAAATAAACAATTGTTAAAGAAAGGTACGTCGAGTATACGTATCCTTCTAACGATATCTTTTCGATGTATTTTATACGATACATTTGCATGTTATCGATTGTGAAAAAAAAAACAATCGAGTAGACAGAATTTTGTTTTAAAACCTAAAGTAACCGTCTCCCTCGATACGCAATTTTTGACGACAGGTTGTACGGAAAAATGGAGAAACTGTTTGGGAAACATCATTGAAAACAAAAAACACCTAAGCTGGATGACAGGAGCCGAAATGTTTTATTATTAAAAAATGGTCCAGTCGTTTTTGCCACTATAACCAATCCCCTAGGATCTTCGAGGCAAACCCTCTAACTTCACAATCTGATGGCATCTTTACCGTCTGTTCGACAACTCGCCGTATAAGTTTATAGTTGGGAGCGGACCACTCAAATTCGATTGGAGAACGTGCCCAAAAAGAAGCGTCATCCGAAAAAACGTCGAAATCGTGATCGAAACAATTCTTCATCAAAGTGATTCTTTCTTCGGCATTTTTATCGTCCAAAAGCGGTTTCTCCACAATCCTACGATATTTCACTCCACGAGCCATCAAACGTCTTCTTATCAAATCACACGAAACATTGATTCCCTCTTCACGCAAAATAGCTTGTCCACCACGCAACGACAAACGTGGATTAATCTCGAACACCCTTAAAATCACTTCGTCCTCGTTTTCCGTTGTTTTTTGCACAGTCCCACGATCGGGTAGATCATCAACGTTTTTAACGTCGAAATATCGTTTGACCCACTTACTGACGAAGGCCTTCGACATTTTCATATACTTGGCCGCAGCTCCGTACGACATTTTCGGTCCTTTCGGATGTAAACATAGGAAGACGGCTTCGTAGCGTGACGCGTACGTAACTGGGCTCATAATGGAACACGCTCGTCCGTGACCACGCTTGGGCGACAACTGACCCTCTCTATACAAAGCATCTTGGTGGAAGGGTCCCGCTAACCGCTCGCGTTCTACCCTCTAACGGTTTCCAGGAGAAAACGTACCCGTACGCGATTTTGTCAAACAGACTGTACTTTAAGGGCATGACGAAAGTTACCACGTGACGCACGAGTGCGAGAGAGACAGTCGAAGAGTTTGAAACAGCGATTTCTCAAGAATGAAACGTTTTTATCGAAAATGGCGAGCAGGAGGCCCTCGGTGCCATCGTC
>JAPYZJ010004992.1:0-14728 GCA_030522765.1 Ophioninae sp. B BG-2022a
CGTCGGGTCGTCGTCCCGAGGTGTTAATCGTCTCTCAACCGCCGTTTTCATCCCCCTCAGGGAGGTGCTATCGGCAAGGGTGATCCGGAGTTGCGTTCGGTGTTCGGTAGTTCGCCGATTGGTTCCGTTGATGGGTCGGTAGCCAGGTAGTTCGACAACTTGCCAGTAGGTAGTCAGTTAAGTAGGTTTTTTTTTTAGTAAGAGGTTTAATAATCTTCAAAAAGAGACTGACTAGCTGGTACTTGTCGGTAGTGCCAGATTTTTACTGGCTAAAAACATTCCTCTTTCTGCCCCCCCCCCTGCTGGGAGGGGGGCCGGGCTAGAAACCGCTTTCGCATTACTTCAGCCCGACCTGTGATACGCCATTAGGCGTTTGCGGTGGTTGGGTGCTCCAGCTTTTTGGCTTTCAGCACATTTTTTGCGAAGCTCGTAATCGCTTGCCACTTCGTCTCGGAGTTGATGATGTAGGAGATTATGTCATCTGGGTTAAGCGTGGCGCCAATTGCTTTTTCGGCCTTGTTTCTCTCTGCCACCCATCTACTGCAGTGTAAGAAAGTGTGGCAGGCGTCGTCGATACTATCCGGACAATATTCGCACATAGGGCTACTTATTTTCTCTATGCGGTGCAGGTAGGCGTTAAATAGGACCTGCCCCGTGAGCAGTTGCGTGACGTAGTAGTTTGGCTCTGCATATTTCGAGCTAACCCACGCTTCTATCGTTGGGATCAGTTTGGCTGTCCATCTTCCTGTGTCTGTGTCATCTCGCTTTGCCATCTACGTGTCCATTCTCTATGCGTCTGTTTCCGTTCAAGTTCTCGGGATGTGTCGGGGAGCGTGCCTGCTGAATGTCGTTCCTGTAGTCTTTTTCGTTCTTTCGCCATGAGATCAATTGGTACCTTCTTTGTTATAACTAGGATTGCCGCTTCTGCGGTTGTGCGGTACGCGCACGCGACTCGGAGGGCGGCTCGTCTTTGTATTGCCGCCAGTTTTCGTCTCAATTTTTCTTTAGTAAGTTGGTGTGCCCAGATTTCGGCGCCGTAGAGTATGACCGAATGTACCACGCTCTGCAACAGTCGCCTCTTGGCGTATCGAGGCCCTGATGTATTGGGCATTATCCTGAACAAGCTTGCCGCTATGTTGTTTGCCTTGTCAGCCGTTCTGGTGAGGTGTTCATAGAATGATAACTTTTCATCGAGCTGAAGACCCAGGTACGGTACTGAGTGCTTCGCAAGGACGTTAGTTCCACCGACGTTTATCGTAAACGGCTTTTCGAACCAGCGTTGCCTGGTAAGGACCACCATCTCGGTTTTGCTGGCGACGAGCTCGAGTCTGTGTCGCTTCAGCCATTCGCTTACTCTCTCTACCACGCAGTCAGTTTTCCGGCGTGCATCCTCGTTGCTGTTTGCGAGGACGATTCCGGCCACGTCGTCCGCGAATCCAACGAGGTGCGTGTCCCGTGTGAGTTCCATCCTTAGGAGGTCGTCGTATCGCCCATTCCAGAGGTCCGGGCCCATGACCGAGCCCTGTGGGACGCCAGCAGTCACCTCGGTGGTGAGCATGCCTTCCGTTCTGGTTGCTATTAATCCTCGATTGCGGAAATAATCGTCCAATATGTCCCGGATGTACTCGTCCACCCCAAAGTCATCCTTTAGTGCGTCGAGCACATCTTCCCAGCCCACGGAGTTAAAGGCGTTTCGGACATCGAACGTGATGAAGACAGCCACTCTCCGGAATCTGTGGTTCCCTGCCCAGGGTTGTTTTACAATAGCCAGAGCTTGGTCTATCGCCGAAACTGTCGAGTGCCATTTTCTAAAGCCGTGTTGGTTTTTAGAGAGTCCACCCGCTCTCTCCACCGCCGCAATTAGTCGTGTCTTGATTAGTTTCTCTAGCAGTTTGCCAGCGATGTCGAGCATGTATAGTGCATGTATAGTGTCGAGCATGTTCAGGCCACTGCCTGAACGAGGATGAGGGTATCGGTGGGCCTTTGCCTTTGTCAAGTAGCACAAGGCGTTGTCACTTCCATCTTCTACTGAAGGTTCCTTTAGTAAGGCACGCGTTGTACATTCCAAGTAGCATCATTGGCGCCTTTTCAGCGATTTTCTTTATTACGCTCGTTGGAACTCCATCCGGTCCGGGGGCCTTCCCTGGTTTGAGCGCGCGCGCGCCGTCTTGTAGTTCTTCTTTTGTGAAGAGCGGTGCTGCCGTTGTACTCCGGTTCCTTTGGGACGGTCTCCGGGGGTGTCGTGGGAAGAGGTCCTCTATGATTTTCTTGTTCGTGGTCGGGACCATAGGGGGTACGGGTGCTTGCTTGCCAAGTCCCTTGACCGCGATTTGGTACGCCTTTCCCCATGGATCCTCATCTAATACCGCGCACAGGTTCCGCCATCCTTGTCTCTTTCTGCTTTTGATAGCCTTTTTGAGAGCTTTTTTAGCAATGGCAAATTCGTCGGCCAGTGCAATGGATTGCCCTGGCTGTTGCCTCCGAATTGCGCTGACAAGCCTTCGCCGCAGTGCCAAACACTTAGACCTAAGCTCACTGATCTCATTGTTCCACCAGTAGTTTGGCCGTCTACTGCGTCGGCAGGTCCTAGCAGGCATGGATGCATTGCAGGCCGCCGTGATGAGGCTCATCATCTTGTCGATGAGGGTCTCAGTGTTCAAGCTTTGGTCATTCATGATGACGTCCACAGTCGTCTTTTTTCCAACGAGGAAGTCGGTGAGTTTTCCTTCATCCAGTTTCTTCTCATTCCATCCCTTTCGCAGGTGTCTGGTTTCGGTTCTGTTTGATTTAGTGTTGGCAATCTTGAATTGGATATACTGGTGATCACTGGCGCTGTAATCTTCCAGGACCCTCCAGTTCTGGATGACGATAGCGGTGTTCGGCGTGGCGAGGGTCACATCAAGAATGGATTCTCGCTGGCCGGGCCTCCTGAAGGTGGTGGTCTTTCCTTCATTTACGATGATCAGGTCGAGACGAGCCGCCATGTCCGCAACCTCGTTTCCCCTGGTGTCACTGCGGTCCATACCCCATTCAGTCGATTTGGCGTTCAGGTCTCCAGCGATAACGATTTCTCCTTCGGTTTGTCGCGCCGCATCTTCTATCTCGTTGAGTTTACGTCTGAAGGTATGGGTGCCTTCATTCGGCGATAGGTAGCAGCTGAAGATGGTGTATCCCTGAAGTTTAGCCCAGGCAAAGCCATCTCCTTTCCATGTGTCCATGACCTGTAGGTCCGGGTTTACGATCCAGATAGCCGCCATGCTGGTGCCGTCTGAGATCCAGCGAGGGGTCGGTTTGTCGGCGTACTGTTCAGACAGTACGCATACATTGATCCCCTTCTCCGTAATGTGCTGGTGCGTTAGGTTTTGTGCCGTCCACCCACGCGCTAGGTTTCGCTGAAGAACAGTCGTCATCTTGCCTTATCTTTTTGAGCTCTCCGAAAGCTAGCATAGTGCGCAGTGCCAGGGATATGGTCACTGTTGAGTCCTTCCGTTTCTGTATACAGTACACACTTGGGTGTTCCCTTGCAGGAGGCAGCTTTGTGGTCCGCCTTGCCGCACTTGTAGCAGACGGTGCTGCGGTCGGGCCCGGAGCAATTCCTTGAGACGTGCCCGTATCGAAGGCATTTGAAGCACCTTTGGACGGTTTCATGTAGTCTTACGCGAGACTATCAATCCGATCTTGATGCGGCCTGAGGAAAGGATCTTCTGTGCCGTTTGGTCGTTGAAGTCAACGAAGGTCATGCGTTGTTCGCGGTTGACATTTTTGGAGAGTCCTATTCTTCTAATGTCCGCATTTTCGCCCAGATCACGTGTTAGCGCTTCTCGGATTTCATCCTCGTTAGTGGCGGAGTCGATGTCGCGTATCTGGATAGTGACGGTCGGAGTAAGGTCTTTAACAGCCCCGCTGTTGCCGACCGCGGTGGTAAAGGCTTCCGTGAAGGATTTGCTGTGCTCTAAATTCCTATCCAATTCCAGCAATCTCCCACCGTCTCGTATCTCTCTGATTGTGCGTATGCACGTGTTATAATGATCGGCATTAACCTTCGTCTTTATGTCCTTCAAGAGGTCGGCATAAGTTTTGCCTTCCACTGGTTTGATGAGGACAGCATTGGATCGCTTGCGCAGTGGCTCTGCCTTTCTGTTTTCGGCCCTCGGACGGTCTGCAAGCGTGGCCTGCGCTTCACCAGCTACTGTGGCAGTTTGCTGTGCGATGGGCGCGTCGCCGAGCGTGTGTGTACGCTGCTTCTTTTGTCGACGAGTGACTAATGCGAAGCTGTTTTTTCCATGGTAGCTTTGTGCGTCCTCTTCTAGGCCTTCCGGCGGGCTGTATGCAGGTCGCTTGCTTTCGCGCGAGACGCAGAGTCGTTTCTGGATTGCTTGCCAGGAGTTCACCACGCTCGTTCACTCTGCCGCGGAGGGCTTCTCGCTCCTTGGTTTCGACATGTGTAAGCCTGCGCTGGGCATCTTTCCAGGTTTTGCGGTTGGCTAGTACGTTGGTCAGGAGCCCAAGTGCTTCTCTGACTTTTCTCATGACCTCCGTTGGTACGGTGCGTTTCACCTTTATCGTTTCGATTGTCTCCGTGATGAGCAGGTGGAGCTCACTCAGCTTGCTGTCCTCTTGTCTGATCGCAGTGTCGCGAGCGAGCGTGTGTTGCCGGAGCAGATCATCGGGTTGCACTCTTATCGAGGCCGAGTCTTCGGCGGTTTCCTCGTGTGGTACGGCGTAGGGCTGCGCTGTACCTCCAAGAGTGTGGACCCAGCCGTCCACACTCTTCCTTCATCG
The DNA here is from genome assembly GCA_030522765.1 of Ophioninae sp. B BG-2022a. Lineage (NCBI taxonomy): Eukaryota > Metazoa > Arthropoda > Insecta > Hymenoptera > Ichneumonidae > Ophioninae sp. B BG-2022a. The sequence continues at coordinate 4,783 of JAPYZJ010004992.1, forward strand.
GCTTCCTGTCGCTCCCTAGGGTGCGGCGCGTAGACGCCGGGAGTTTCCACGTATACTGCGCTATGCAGGTCATTTCGCACATCCCTTACGGGCAGCGTCGCTGCACTCGCTGGTGTACGTGACCCTGGTTTTTTGTGGCGGTTTACCTTCCTCCTCGCACCTCTTTTTGTCCGCGGAAGTTATTTTATTTCAGTCTTGTCCGCTGGCCTTGTGGCCAGTTAGGACGTTCCCCGATCCGCAACGTGGGGACGCGCCCGGTGGGTATTGGGTTTCACCCCCAGGCCTAGTTTATAGGCAGGTAAATAGGTAGCCAGGTAGTAAGTAGCCAAGTAAGTAGGTAGTCAGGTAATAGTTAGTCAGGTAAGTAGAGAGCCAGGTAGTAGGTAGCCAGGTAAGTAGGTAGTCAGGTAGTGTAGGTAGTCAGGTAATGCTTTCCGTGCCACCCGCCCGCCATCCGAGGTTTGTCCTCTCGCTGGGCTCACGAACCACCGAGAGTCGACATCGCGCGCCCTGCGGTCGTACATCCGACCCACTGGTCGACACCCGTTCACAGTATCGGGGTGAACCCAAAACTTCACGTCACATACCCCCTTCCCAGCCGTTAGCCAGTCTGGGTGATGCCAGTCTGGGTCTGTTGCGCTCGATGTCGACTCTCCACTCCTTCCAACTTCTCTGATCTAGTAGCTTACCACCTGCCCTTACCACCCACTCGTCCACAGTTACACTGCTATCGGGCAGCGTAACCTACCCGCTATCACACCGACGACCTCCCCTTGACGAACGCCTCAATGATGACTCTAGTACTCTCCGTGGGGAAACTCTTTTAGTTCTATTTATTATTTGACAGGAATGGGCACCTGGCCCTATAGCGGGTACAACTTATCGTAAATCCACGCGGATGAACACAATTGTGGTTTCTGGGGTTAAAGGAGACCTGGCGCCTGTGCCATCGACACATCATGTGTGACGAAAACTTGGCGTCTTTGCCGTGGAGGGAAAACAAAATAGTGTATAACAAAAATTGGCGTCTGTGCCGTCCGTGGAAGAAAGAAACTAAAAAAAAAGTGTCTCTGCCGTCTACAACGAAAGAGGAAAAAAACTAAAAAAAAATGGATTCTGTGCCGTCCGCGAAAGAGAAGAAAACTAAAATTAGATGCCGTCTATGCCGTCCGCGTAAGAAAAAGAAAGAAAAATTAAATGGCGTCTATGTCGCCAGTGAAAGGGAAAGAAAACTGAAAATGAAAGGGCGCCTATGCCGTTCGCGATAGAAAAGAAAACTAAAATTTGGCGTCTATACCGCCCCGAAACGCAAGGGGTAAGTTACGCGGCGTTGGTGCGCCTCCGGCTCCTAGCTGCGTCCCTCAACGCTGAACGCCGTACCATGTCGGGATCCTCCCTGCCTCCCCCGGAAACTCCCGTTCCGGTTCAGGTGACACGGAGCTCGAGGTGATGGTGGGGCTCCCGGTGTTGGGGCGCGTCCACCGCTGGTACTCGCGCCCGTCCACGGGGCACGTCCGCACCGTGACCCCGGGTCGACCACAACGCCAACACGCTATCCTCTTGGGAAGCGGGCACTCCTGTCTCCGATGGTCCGTCGCCCCGCAGTTGAAGCAGGACCCAAACTTTGGGGCCAGCTCATCCGCTGGTTTCCGGGGGTCCTCTTGGGCCACTGGACTGGACGGCGCTGAAGTCCTTGCCCGAGCCGTCTCTCTTGGCGGCGAGCCCTTGCCCACATCCGAGGGTCCGGGGGCCGGGTCTTCCCCACCGCCGATTTGGGTCGCAACGCTGGTGGTGGGGCGACGTACGCTCGGTCTTGCGTCGCGGAAGGACGGCCCCACCTGGATCCCGCTCTCCCTGGTAACCGCGCCGGCAGACGTCCCTACGTCCCCGTGGGGTGGCACGGCTTGGGCCGCGGCTTCCCGAGTGGTGTGGAAGTCTCGGACGTCCACCGAGGTGGCCTTACGGGTCGGACAGCCCAGGCCCTCGTTGATCGGGCAATAGCCGCTGCGCTGGTGCGCTAGGATGCGCACCTACCGGATGATGGCCTCGAAGAAGCCCGGCTGGACGTACTCCGCTGCTGACAGGACCCGAAGATACGGCCGTATCGGGTCCCAAATCGGGTCGTCCTAGACGAACGGTGGGTCCTGAAGCTCCATAACCTCCGCCAACTCTCGTACGATGGGAGGTGCCGCCACCGAGGTCACGTCCGCAAGGGGGTCGCCCACCAGCGGAGGTACTCCTTCCTCCTCCTCCTCCTCCGAGTCGAGGACGACCACGAACGCCGAGGAGTTGGCGTCCGCCCCACCGGGAGAGTCTCTTTCCGACTCCACCTCGGTCCCGAGCTCGCTGTCGAGCTCCATCATCTCCTCCGTGTCGGCTTCGGAGAGCATGTCCCACTCGCCGGACGCTTCTTCACTGCCCATGGTTGGAGATTTACTTGACTCTCTTTATCTGCTTACTTAAAGAAGAGTTGGGGTTTCAAGACGGTGGTCGGTCAGAAGTGGACGGTGGACTTCCCCATGCAGGTAGGTAGGTGATACAAAGGTGTGGGTGATCCAGCGCAGGTAGTTCCCGAACGTAGGTAGGTAGGTAATTCAGGTAGGCCCCTAGGCAGTTACTCCCGAACATAGGTAGGTAAGTGATTCAAATGTGTAGGTAGGCCGCTAGGCAGGTACTCCCGGACGTAGGTAGATAGGTAATTCAAATGTGTAGGTAGGCCGCGAGGCAGGTACTCCCGAACGTAGGTAGATAGGTAATTTAAATGTGTCGGTAGGCCGCTAGGCAGGTAATCCCGAACGTAGGTAGATACTATCTACATTTGAATTATCTATCTACTAGATAGGTAATTCAAATGTGTAGGTAGGCCGCTAGGCAGGTACTCCCGAACGTAGGTAGGTAGGTAATTCAAATGTGTAGGTAGGCCGCTAGGCAGGTACGTCCCGAACGTTTATGCCAGGAACGTTTATGCCGGGTAGGGTATGCCAGGTAGGGTTGAATATGGACTTTACCTATCCATGGCCCATCAGGGTCCGTTACTTCCACTACCACCGATGATAACAGCCGACTCACTACGAAGGGGCCGTGATACCGAGGCGCTAACTTCGCCGTAAAACCCTGCGCACCGGCGGACAACACCCGCAGCCGTTTGAGCACTAAATCCCCGATGGCGTAATGCCGTTCCCGCCGCCGGCGTTTATAGTACACGGCCTGGGTTTCCTGAGCCTCCTGAAGGGAGTGTTTTACCAGATCCCGGATACTTTCTAATTTGTTCATGTGGGACCTCCAGGCCGCCGAATCATTGGGGATAACCTCAATGTTGGGTGAAGGTGGGGTTAGCATCCCGGCGGCTGGCTCACGCCCGAAATTCAAATAGGCGGGAGTAGCTCGCAGGGAGCTGCGATCGGCCGTATTAGAGGCGTAACGCAAGGCTGGCAGGTGGATGTCCCACTCTCGGTGGTCGGTCCCTAAGTATGCTATTAGCATGGTCTTGATCACCCGATTAACCCGCTCTACGGGGTTAGCTTGCGGGTGTGGAGTCGTGTGGTGTAGTATACCCGTTCGCTCAGTAAGGAAACGCAAGTCGCGGTTGTTGAATTCGGTGCCATTATCTGTCAGGAGTACTCGGGGTGCTCCCCAGCGATAGATTACGAGGTCATCTAAAGCCTCGACCACATTCCTGCCGGTGGCTTTACGGAGGGGAATGCACTCCAACCATTTGGAGAAGAGACCTTGTATTACGAGAAGGTAGATAAATCCATTTTTGCTGGTAGGTGATGGCCCCATCATATCTATCGCGACGGTATCCCAGGGCTGTTGGAGTACCCTTTTCCCCATTAGACCGGCTGCTCGCGCTTGTTCGACCTCGCTTCGTTGGCACACCACGCACTTCTTGACATAGTTGGTCACGTCCCTGAACATGTTCGGCCAGTAATAGCGTCCACTGACCCGGCGAAACGTCTTGTCCAGGCTCAAATGACCCGCTGCGGGTGCGTCATGGAACTCGGCCAAAGCACGGAATCGTAATTCCTTGGGGAGGACTAGTTTCCAAGCGTCGAGATCAAGTATGTCCGACTCAGGGAAACCCACAGCCCGGTGGAAGTACAGTCGGGCGTCCTCGGTTTTCCAGTCGGGGTACTGGTCGGGATTTCGGGACACCTCCCGGTATCTTTTCAGGTACCAGGGATCTCGAGTCTTATCCAGCCCGACGATCAGGAGGCAGAGATTCTCAGGGTCTCTCTTTTTCAGTAGCGCAGTAAGCAGGTTCGCCAGGGAGGAGAATTCGGGTACGAAACGCCGGTACCACGAGGCCATTCTTAGGACGCGCCGCAACTGCTTGATGTTACGGGGTGCCGGGTAGTGCAGTGCCGGGGCCACCTGGTCGGGGTCGATGTGCAAACCGTGGCGGTTCACCAAGAAACCTAGGTAACGCACCTCGGAACAGCAGAATTCGCTCTTATCAGGGTTGATTGTAAGCCCGGCGCCTTGGATCTTTTTCAATACTCTACGCAACCAGATGAGGTGGTCGTCAAAGGTGGCGGTGGCGATGATAATGTCATCTAAGTAGACGTAGACGTGTGGTTGCATTTCGGGGCCTAATAGCTTATCTAGGAGTCGCTGACAGGTAGCCGGGGCGTTCGTTAGCCCGAAAGGCATCCGGCGAAATTGGAAAAGCCCCATGCCTGGTACCGTAAAAGCCGTGATATCAGGGCTTTTTTCTTCCAGAGGTATTTGGAAGGACGCCTGGCTCAGATCCAGGGTCGAGAGGTAGTTGGCCTGGCGCCATCGGTCTAGGATACTATTCATCAGCGGGATGGTATAGGCGTTCTTTTTGGTGACGCTGTTAACTTTCCGAAAGTCAAGGCAGAAACGGAGTTTGCCGTTGGGTTTCTTAGCCATGATGATAGGGTTGGACCAGTCACTTTTGGAGGGCTCGATAATTACATCCGCGAGCATCTGTTTGACGGCCTCATGAATCGCCTTTTCGATAGCGGGGGACACCGCGTAATACCGCTGCTTAATGGCGGGGTGATTCCCCACATTGGAGGTGGGACCTCCTCCGCTACCAGGCGCTTGATGATTTCGGTCTGTTCGGACGTGCAACCCGCAACACAAGGCGCTTGATGAAAAGGGGACCCTTTCGGTTTCGAACAGGTGAAGGACTTCCGGCCGGAGCTTGGTGTACCAAGTGGTTGCGGCAAAATCGACTACCGACTGGGCGTCGCGCAGGAAATCTAACCCCAGGATGCAAGGTAACACCAGGACCGGTAGTAGGTAAGCCGTTAAACGGAAGAGATGTCCCTCCATCCCGATTGGGGAGTGAACCCGCTCGGAGGCCACGGCGGTGTGACCGCCCGCCATCGCCACTCCGCGGGGGTGGCATGGTTTGCGAGGGATTCCTAACCGGTCCAACCAGGGGATCACCGCGGGTCCTAAAAACGTGCGGCTCGAGCCGGAATCCACCAGGGCCCGGATGGAGTACTCATTCACTGTGAACGGTACGAAGAAGGAAGGTAGCGCTTTCCGTTGTTCGTAAGTTACCGCACCAGCAGGTTTCACTCGCGATTGAGGGCCCAGAACTAATTAAGGGCCCGCAGAGTGACGAAGTCCGGTTACTGCTGGGGGAGGCAAGGTAGAAGCGCGACGGGTCGGTCGTGACGGGAGCGGGTAACTTCTGGGCGGACTTCCCTGGTCTTCCAGTTAGGCCCGCCCTCCCCCATTCCTCGAACAACTGCACTCCGTAACTGTGACACCCGCCCGACCGCAACGGTAGCAGAGCAAGCGGCGTTGCTCGGCACAGCCACTGAAACGATGCCGGTCCTTGCCGCAGTTCCAGCAAGTGGTAGGACCACGGGGTTCTGGGTAGGGCGTGGACACCTCGGATCCTCCCTCAATCCCTCGTCCCGACAGGAACGGGTTCGTAGAAAAGGGTTCGGGGTAAGGGGCGGGGTCTTTGGCGTGACCGAGGGCCGGGGCGGCTTCGGCCTACGTGGAGTTCGTGCCGGACTCTGGGCCGCATGGAGGCCTTCCACCCGAGGGGGTGACCCGCCTCGGGGAGCTTCCGGCCCGAACGGCTCCCAACCCAGTGCCGGGTCTTCGGCCTCTAAGGCCGAGAAAAGGTTCCGATTTGTCGGCTGGGGAAGGGTACGTGCTCCTCGGTAGGCCAACTCCGAGCACAACGAGCGGTCGGCCAGAGGGGGAGCCCGGTAGGAACGCGCGGAGATATAGCTCTTTTCGAGTCGAACGACTATATGTTCAAAAGAGTCGAAATCGAACAAGTTGTCGCGGTGGATCGCTACTTGCAGTTTCGGTAGCAAATTGTGGTGAGCGTATTGGATCTGTTCCGCCTCGCTCCAGGGAGGTATGAGGCGGTTGAGTAACCCGCAGAGGCAGGTAAGGATGTCGGCCACTGGCTCGTCCAGGCCCTGGGTGCGGCGCATAAGTTCTTCGCGCAGGGTATACTGGTAATCGGGATCACCAAAACGTAGGCGACAGGCGGACTCGAAGTGCGACCAAGTGGTCCAGCGACCACGGTCGTTGCGGAACCACTGTAACGCCACCCCCGTGAGGAAAAAGGGCCGGATATACCGGATAAGGTCGGTATCCGACACGGGTATCGAAACGCGACCCTTCGTGATGCGGGTCAGAAAGGTTTCAATATCCTCGCCACGACGGCCCGCGAAGGAAATGTTCCACTTCCGCATTATGTGGAGGACGGATGATGGTGACGAGAAAGGTCATGCCGACACCCCGACCGAGTCCCCCGACAGGGCAAGCCCGTCGAACCCTCGGGGAAAGACATGTTCTATCCTAGGGCAATCGGGGCTTCCCTGGGGATCGCCCCCGACGTCGCTCCAGGACGGGGTCCCCGTGGTAGCGACGTGGAGGCGTCAGGGTTGGGATTGACGCTTATATCACCTACCGGCATCCCTGTCCAATATATGGTGGACTGCCGGGGTTGCGCATACGAGATGTGGGGCAACTCAGGCCCCCCTCGACCGGAGGAATGCAGCGGCTCTTCCCCCCAGTATGTTAAGTTCGGGTACTCACCGGGATTACCGCGGGCGCGCCCAGGTCGTATCTCATCTGCTGCTAGGCCTTGCCTGACCTCGCCATGTGATCCAGGACGGGGAAGTGGAATTCCGTAGGTGGTAGCCCGACCGGGAGGGTCCGTCGGTTCAAACCCGGAATCCCAAACCTCAGGCTCCCACAGCACGCAACGCGGGTGCAAGCCCCGCCCTATCGGCGCCCCGCCGGGTTCCGGTCCCCCTAGGGGCCCGTTGGGTCCCTCAGCCCCCTCCACCGGGGGTATGCACTCCAAATCCTCGTTTTGCATTTTTCCCCCAGGTATCGAGGAGTTTAGAGCACTCCCTAATGCGGTAGCAAAAGGGACTTTGAAAGGCGTAGCAAGACTTTAGAACGGCCGACTTCGGTCTGCGCACTGCACTCGCGATGACACTTCACTAAAGTCGCAACTGCCGGTTACGCGCAAACGGAGCGGGCAGGGGTCGTACACCCAACTCGGACGTTCTGGCTCCCCAACTCCAATTGACAATTCGGCCGCTCTTCGCGAGCGGCCTCATCCTGTCCTGTCAGAGAGTGTTGGGGGTCGCCCCCCCCCCCCCCCCCGTACACGAGAGCTAGCGAGGTAATCCCCTGTTTTGATTTCGTATTCGGAAGGTAGTCGGGAGGCAAAAAACATCAACGGGTAACGTTCTTATGTTCGTAATGCCTTTGTTGTGATGGCCTTGATTGGACAAAGATAAATTGTCCGGCCTACACAAAGGAAAAAAGGAAAAACATGTAAACGAGAGCCAGCCAGGTAATCCGCTGTTTTGATTTCGTAGCGGCACTGGATATTATTCGGAAGGTAGCCGGGAGGCAAAACAGAAACGAGTCTCGCTCTTGCGTTCGTAACCCTTTGTTGTGATGGCCTCGACTGGACATAGATAAAGTGTCCGGCCTACAGAAAGGAAGAAAGGAAAAACAACGTAAACGAGAGCTAGCGAGGTAATCCGCTGCTATTATTTTGTAGCGGCATTTGAAATTATACGGAAGGTAGTCGGGAAGCAAAAACAGAAACGAGTCTCGTTCTTGCGTTCGTAATCCTTTGTTGTGATGGCCTCGACTGGACATAGGTAAAGTGTCCGGCCTACACCAAGGAAGAAGGGAAAAAGACGTAAACGAGAGCCAGCGAGGTAATCCGCTGTTTTGATTTCGTAGCGGCATTTGAAATTATACGGAAGGTATAATTTCGGGTTCGAGGAATCCGGGAAGGCGAGCGGATTGGCACGGACAATAAACGGCAATACAGGTGACACGAAATTTTTAACGCAGAACACCCCAACCACCTCAATTCCCTAACGGTTCACAGCTCAAGCCCCGTACCTAAAATTTTCGTACAACGGGAACAATTGTAAGGTTCAAAACGCGTGCGGTCACCCTATTGGGTTGGCCTCCTCGGGCCCCACGTTGGGCGCCATTTGCGACGAGTTTTCCCCAACTCGCCCACTTTCCAGCCTGCGCGGCGACTCCCACGGCCGGGGAGCTGTCCCGAACCGGGCCTGGACGCCAGGTACCGGAGTACCGCCGGTGATGGACCGACTTTTGTTATGGCCCCAGTTCGGAACCGCGGATGTTCGTTTCCCCCGCGACGGTTAAACGTCACGCAGCCGGGGCGGGCCGGCCAGCTGTAAATTTCCTCTCCGAGATTTTGGCAGAGGGGCGGGGTGATTGGGCCCGAGGGCAACCACGGAGGGTACCGCCGGTTGACTCAACGGCGGACGGCACGACAGAGACGTAATAAATCAAACACGATGCACGATTACGGATACGGGGTTTATTCTTAGCCTCGCTTTACAGACTCACAGATCATGACTCACTCAGACTCAATCACTTATACAGATAATCATGTATTTGTGTAGGTAATCGCATATAGGTGGAGGTAATCAAGTTTGGCGTGTAGGTAATCGCGGGGTAACGTAGAGATCGAATCCGTGAAGATAATCATGTATTTGTGTAGGTAATCGCATTTTGGTGTGTAGGTAATCGCGGGTTTAGCGTAGATATCGAATTCGTGTAGATAATCATGTATTTGTGTAAGTAATCGCATATTCGTGGAGGTAATCGTGTTTTGTGTGTAGGTAATCGCGGGTGTAGCGTAGATATCGAGTTCGTGTAGATAATCACGTATTTGTGTAGGTAATCGCATATTTGTGGAGGTAATCGTGTTTTGTGTGTAGATGTAGGTAGTACACGCGGAACTCGGCCCGTAGCTTGTTAACAAGCGCGAGTGTAGTCACAATGATTTTTCGCGGAACAGGTACATGTTACCGCGGGTTCGACATTTCGAATCTTGCGATAGTCGGTTTATTCGGTAATACCCATACGCAAGTCCTCTAATTCTCGGAAATCGCGACTTGAACAAAGTTGGACAAGGATTGCCGTTGAGTCGAGGGCCGCAGGCCTCGACTCGCGAAATGTAAACACGGCGCACGAGACCGCGTGGACACGGCCAAGCGCGTGTCGCGTACGCGGGCTTGAGCTGCTACTTACTCTACTTTAAATTTAATACACGGGGAAAGAAAATCGAAGTTTTATGAAGGGAACAAAAAAAACCGTTTACGCGACGGCCTTTTGCGGCGAGAGACGGAAGATCGCCGCCGGGATCCCACCGATCCAGGTCACTTCCGGTATCCGGACCTATCCGTTCGACGATACAAAATTAAATTGAGCAGACATGACTCACCGTTTGGATGCCCGCGGATTCCTGGAAGGGACGAGGAGACGCGGCGATTACGGATATCCCGGGCGGCCGATAAAAACGGGTAGACGAGGGGGCTCGATGCACACTCACAGAACACGATACTCGCGAATTCTCACCTGCTCTCTCGCTCGCGCACTTAACTACTAAAATCTAGACTGATCCTCACGGGACACTTGACCCGCG
>JAPYZJ010004993.1:0-30112 GCA_030522765.1 Ophioninae sp. B BG-2022a
TTTTTCATTGCAGTTACGCGACTTTAACGATTCCGAGAAAGCGTCGGTGGCGTCGTCGAACGAAAAAACTTTTCAATTATTTTTTTTTAATTTTTAATTTACCTTTTATTATTTTTAATAACTTTACTACAGATAATTATAGATCATTTGGGTAGCTCCGAATCACTTCAATCCAAAATATTGTTTCTAAACTCCACAAAAAATTATAAAAATTTTGCTGACGCCAGAATTTTGCAATATCGCGTCGTTAAAAAATTCAAGCTTTTCTCAGTGCCACGAACACTTGTTACCGATCGTAAAAATCGCGATTTTTACGATGAGATAATTGTTTTATCTGTTCTTTTTTTTTTAATTTCTAGAATTTTAAACAACGATCGATTACCCGGGGGGAAAAAATCTTACATTGTTTTGAGATGAGCGAGGATGATAAAAAAAAAATCCGGGTTCGAGGTAAGAAGGGGCTTCGTGCAATTTCTTTGGATTACCAACGGATAATGGACTCGTATTTAATATTCTTGTTATTGAAGGCGACGATTTACCAACACTTTTCTCTCTCTCTCTCTCTCTCTTTCTCTCTCTCCGTGGCTAAATAGTATAATCACGATCTATTATAATCGTTGGAGCGACGCGATCACAGAAACGCAGATATTTCTTGCGATGACGATTATAAGGAGGAAGACGATACTGCGGAATGAATAAATAAACGAATACGAATTACTTTGGGTTGCTCGAAATAATTTTCTAAAATTGCGTATTCCAGTAACCGATATAGGACTTTTCATTATTTCATTTTAAGTATAAACGGATAAATGATGCAAAATTTGTAATGCTTTTTATATATTTGTTAATTAATTTGATCATAATATTTTTTAAAAATTTTTCTATTTTATTATCTATTTGTTGATTTATTCAGTGAATTATTTATTGATAAATTCATTTTTTTTCCATTTATGGGTCCACTGGCTCGTTCGTTAATTCATAAAATGGAATAAATTGTTTATTCATAAAATCGAATAAATTGTTAATTTATAAAATCGAATAAATTGTTAATTTATAAAATCGAATAAATTGTTAATTTATAAAATCAAATAAATTATTAATTTATAAAATCGAATAAATTGTTAATTCATAAAATCGAATAAATTGTTAATTTATAAAATCGAATAAATTGTTAATTTAGAAAATCAAATAAATTGTTCAGTTATAAAATGGAATAAATTGTTAATTTACAAAATCGATTAAATTGTTAATTCATAAAATCGAATAAATTTTTAATTCATAAAATCAAATAAATTGTTAATTTATAAAATCGAATAAATTATTAATTTATAAAATCGAATAAATTGTGAATTCATAAAATCGAATAAATTTTTAATTTATAAAATCAAACTAATTCTTAATTCATAAAGTCGAATAAATCAAATAAATTATTTAAACAATTTAACCGCGAGGGTCGAGTGAAACGTGTCGGGAATGAGCGCGGAAGCGTTAAGCCGAAGGTCAATCCCGTGCATCCACCACAATCAGAGATTTATCATCGGCGCGATAACTTTTACCCTATTGCGTGGCGCCTTCGATAGAAATGTCCGATCGATCATCAACGATCGGACATTTCCAGGCTCGTACGGGAATACTTCACGCGTCTTTCCACTCCCAAGCTGCGCTCTCGATCATTTTCTCGCTTCGACGAGGCGATTCTTCGTTTCTTTTTTTCCCCCAAAATTGCACGAACGATTCTTAACTTTTAATTCATTAATTTTTCATTAATTCATTAACTTTTTATTAATTTTTCGTTTTAATTCATTAATTTTCCGTCCGAACGTAACTGCCCCCTTAAAAGTAGCAATTTAACGAACAAAATATTTTTTTTTTGCACAATAAACAATGTTGGCTTGTTTTTATTGTTAACTTTATTTATTGTAATGCTGGTCTTTTTTTCCCGCTGAGCAAACATTTTTTTTTCGATATACAGACAATTGACTATTAATTATACTATTAATTATACTATTAATTATTCGTTAACGATCAACGAATCGATCAATCGACTGATTAATTCGTCGATTCGTTTATTCATCAATTCATTTATTCATTCATTCATTCATTCATTCATTCATTCATTCATTCATTCATTCGATCATTCATTCATTCATTCATTCATTCACTTAGTTATTCATTCATTCATTCATTCATTCATTCATTCATTCATTCATTCATTCATTCATTCATTCACTTAGTTATTCATTCATTCACTCATTCACTCATTCATTCATTCATTCATTCATTCATTCATTCATTCATTCGTTCATTCATTCATTCATTCATTCATCCATTCATTCATTCCCTCATTCACTCATTTATTCATTCATTTGTTGCTCGATTAATTAATTGATCAATCAATTGTTCGATCAAACAATTAAATAATTAATCGATCGTTTAATCATCACATTAATAAAATAATCAATTAATCGATTATTAACTATAATAATAATATTAATACTTAGGTAACATTATTCAATTGAATAAGTAATTGATCAATCATTCGATTGATTATTTGACCAATTGATTATCTAATCGAATAATGGAGTAATGATGTCTCATCAATGTTTGATTGATCGAGTAATCTATCACTTTATTATTTACTTAACTAATTAATTATTCAATCAATCGTTTAAGCAATTAATTCATTTTATGTAAGTAATTATTTAAGCAATTGATCAATCATTCTGAATTGATTAATAAGTCAATTAATCAATTAATTAATTATGCTAATCGAGCTTTTTTATGACACACTTTTACGATGTACTTTTTTTTGGTTTTTGACTCTGAGGTACGAGGCTATATCGGATCCATGATAAAAATGATAAATCATTCGATTATTGTCTTCGTTCTTCCCTGAATCCCGTTTCTTCTCGAGATTTTCATTTTTTTTTCTTTTTTTTCGTTACGAACGATTTTCTTTTTTTTTTCTTTTTTTTTCTTTTTTTTTCGTACTCGCAATTGACATAATTCGTATTGACAAAGCTGAATTCTTTTTTTTATTCTCTGAGAAAAAACCGTTTTTTTTTCCGAGTTTTGGCTTTGGGGTTTTTTTTTCGTTTATTTTACAGGAACTTGTTGGGGGAGAAGAATTAGGGCAAGGGAGGCTGATCGGTCTCCCGATGTTTTTCCGACGATTCCGAGGACCCCTCTTCGTTCGGGCAATTTTTATTCACCCCGTCGGATGAATTTTCTTTATCGGCATTCGCCTGCTCGGCCTTGCGTACCTCGGCAAAATGTTTGAGGTACTCGACGACCTGTGTGTGACCGAAGGTCCGAGCCTCGTCGATCGGCCGATTGCCCCACCTGAGGAAAAAAAAACGAACGAAAAAATGGTTTTTTTATTAGTATTTACGCTATTTTTAAACAATTTTTTTAAATTCAGTATTCCTTTTTTTATTAAAATATTTTTTTAAATTAAATATTCCTTTTTTGATTAAAATATTCTTTTGAATTTTTTTTTGGGCTCGTTATTTGTTTATATATGTATTTTTATTATTTTTTGTTCCTTCTTTTTTGCTTAATTTGTTTAAAATCAATATTCATTTTTTTAATAAAACAATTTTTTAATTATTTTTTTTGCTCGATATTCCTGTTTTTATTTAAATATTTTTTTGAATTAGTTTTCGGTTTTTTTTTGGGTTCGTTATTTGTTTATATACATTTTTTTATTATTATTTGTTTTTTTCATTTTTCGTTTTGTTAATTGTTTTTCGCCGTCTTACCTGTCCTTGGGATCATCAGGTACGCCGCAGTGCTCGATGAGAAATTCGACGCAGTCCAAGTGGCCTTCACTCGCTGCCAAGTGTAAAGCCGTCCGTCCATCGTAATCGGATAACGTCATGTCCATTCCGCTCAATCGGTGCCTGCACCGCGACGAACAACCCAGGTGTTGCGAGATGAAAAAAAAAAACGAGGGAAAGAAAAAAAAATAGAAAAAAATTGGGGTGGAAAAGAAAATCGTCATTACTCTCGGTGTAATACTGACAGTGTCGACTCTGCTTACTGTCAACAACGAAGCGACGCTCGAATTCAATTTGATTTTCAATTGGGATCGCGACTAAGACGCGATTATTTTTTTTTTAATCAATTTTATTTTTATTTTTTCATTTGTTATTTTTGTTATCAGTATGTTTGTTATATTTTATTAAAAAATATATCATATAAATATTAATATATATGATATATATTAAAAATTAATAATAATATTATTAATTGAATTAAGTGAATTTAATTCATTGAATAATTTAATTAAGTGAATTTAATTGATTGAATAATTTAATTAAGTGAATTTAATTCATTGAATAATTTAATTAAATTAATTTAATATTTACTCTTAAAATTCAAATTAATTAAATTATTTAAAAATTTGACTAATTAACATCACGAATTCATCCTAATGGAAGGCCATGAAAAAATGTGTAATATTACCAACGAATTGTGAAAATGAAAATAAATGTTCGACAAGGATGTACGTTTTTGTGTTTCTTTTTTTTTACGGTTTTTTTCGTTCTTCAGCCCGAGGGAACTCACCTGTTTGGATTTTCGAGTAGTTCGCTGTATTGTCTGCGTGCGTGTGTTCAATTGTGACGCGTATTTTCGTTTTAATTGACATTAGTGTGTGAGAGAAAAAAAAATATTATTGGGGGATCACGGAAGTGTTAGGGATGTTTTCGAAATTCTATTCAGAAACCAAAACCATTTTCTTTTTTTTTCACTGCGGGTGTTTTTCAATAAAATTGACATTGACAGGCATTTACGAATGGAAAAGTCGGTTTTACCTCCGCATGGCGGTTACGTCACCACTCGCCGCGCTGAATAAAAGATTAACGATGGAAAGTCCCTTCGTCTCGTACTTGTGCCTCCTTGGATCTTTTTTATGAGTCGCATGCTTTAAATTATCGTACCTGCAGTTTCGTGGACAAACAAGAATAAATTATTATTTTATTCGAATTTTTTCGAATTTTTTTAATGGTCGATACAATATTATTTATTTGGGTTTTGCCATTTCCATTTTTTTAAGTTTTTATTTCAGCGTAATTGTTTTATGCAATTACAAAGTGAAAAAAACAATTAATTGCTTTAGAGAAAACGATAAAATTGAATTTTCTTTTTCGAAAAATTCAATCCAAATTACGATTACTTTATACTAATTGTTCGAATAATTTGATGGTAAATACAGTGTTATTTTTATTCATATCTTGCTACATTATTATTTATTTATTAATTTTTCAATAGAAAGATTTTTTTGAGTTTTCGAAATTCGTTTGAATAATTTGTTATTCAATTCGGATTACGATTTTATCAAAAAAATCGAATAATTTCGTGCCAAATGCAATATTAATCATTTTGCTGTTTCTTTTTTCATATGTAAAAAAAAAGTATAAATAAATTTAAAAAAAACAATTTTTTTAGATGAAACTTTAAAAAATTTTTTTTAATAGGAATATTATTCGTAAATTCGAAAACGTCACTAACCTGTGAAAATTGAATTCATTAACGAGCTCTTCGCAAAATTGTACACCTTTGCAGGAATTGCCGAGAGGATCCAGGGGCGGTGCCCAAGTGCATATGCCCATTACGTTGGGTATTACGACGAGGAGACTTCCTGAAACTCCGGACTTCGCAGGTATACCTACCTTTTTCAAAGAAAGATATCTACACGTAAATACCAATTAAGTTTACCCGATGAATGAACTTTTGTGGAATTTCGAATATTCGTATTTTTTGAGAGGTTAGGTTAAATCGTTCAATTTTTAAAAATTATTTGTCATTAAAGCGAAAACTCGATAAAGTCACTTTTTTGACGAGATCTCGATGGGAGACTGAAAGAGACGCTTACTTTGAACGCGAACTGTCCACTGTAGTCGTACATTCCGCAGCTGTGCATCAAACTCAAAACGTCCCTTACGCCATCGGGCTTCAACACTTTTTCCTCGGTGATCGGACAAATTCCGCCATTCGCGAGAGTCGCCGCGACAACGGACATCGTATCGCAATTAGCTTCCATCGAGCAGCACTGTGCCGAATAAACGAAATTTTTTATTTTTCGTCGGCGAGAAAAACCTGAGAAATATCAGGGATACGATCTTTTTTACCGACTGAGGTATTGAGTTCGTTCTCTGATGAGAACGATGGGCGGTAGTGGCGCTGCTGTAGCTTGGGGTACTTTGAGGTTAGTTTTTGTCCACTTCGAGTTTTCAAATGCGATTATCTCGAGAACGGGCGGACGAAACGAAATGGAATTTGGACAGTCGATTGAGGAAGGTGGCAAGATTGTAACGGCACTACAGGGGCCGTGAAACTTTGAGGTTAGGTTTTGTCCACTTCGAGTTTTAAAATGCCATTATCTTGAGAACGGGCGGACGAAACGAAATGAAATTTGGACAGTCGATTGAGGAAGGTGGCAAGATTGTAATGGCACTGCAGGGACCGTGAATCTTTGAGGTTAGGGTACATCCACTGCAAGACTTTATACTAACCTGAAAATAGAGATCCATCACTTCTCGCAAATTCGTCTTTTCGGGATAACACTTGTGTTCCCTCATGTAAAAACCAAGCGCGTAATTTCTGTCGGCCGCTTCGCGTTCCGAGAGGAAAACCGCGTTATTGAAGCCAAAATTCTCTCCGCCGGCTAGTCTCATGAAGTACGTCATCGTAAAATCGAATTTTTCAGCGAGCGTCATTTCGGGCTTGACGAGAGCCCTCAGTAAGGAAATAATCAGTATGGCGCCCGCGTTTATCATTGGATTATGCGGCTTCTCTTTAAATAAAATTCATTTTATTTTATCAAATGGTCGGTCCAATCGATTTTCAACCGATTTCGTTTACAGATTAATTGTCATTATTTAGTGTCAATAACAATAACAACAGCAATAATAGTAATAAAACAAATAAAATTTTGGGAAAAATTGTTATTTATTTTAAATCGTAATAAAATTATTTTAACGATAATACCGATCGAAAAAAATGAAAAACAATTTTGTCAATTTTACGAAAATAAAGGAAAAACGCACTCACTGTTATAGTCGAGTACCAGCTCGTTAAAATTTCGACCTGACGGTTCCTGGCCGACATACTGATGGACCACCTCTTGGCCAAGCCTCTCGAGTGCAATGGCATATGTTAAGGGCTTGCTGCAGCTTTGCAGCGTAAACGGTATCGTCGTGTCGCCAATGTTGAATCTTTGACCGTCGATTGTGCAAACCGAGACACCCCAGTAATCGGGATTCATTCGAGCCAATTGCGGTATATAAGAAGCGACCTTGCCCTCGGTGTTTGACTTACATTTCCAATAAAAGTCCTCGATGTGCTTCGTGAAACCAGCCCAATCGGGAATTATGAATTGATGCCTGAACGCCCTTGATATCAGCACGAGATTCGGCGCTATTATTCTGCGAATATTTTTACACAATTTTTACTCACAACTCACGACTGTTCAATTTCTTTTTTCGAAATATTTCAGCATTCTTTTTCTTTTTTATTTTATCGTTTTTATTTTGTAATTATAATTTATGAGTTGATTAATTAATTGAACGGTTAATTGTATTATTATTAAATGATTTAGTGATTATTTAATTAATTATTAGTTAATCGTTGAATCAGAATTGAATGAATTAATAATTGATTAAATATTTCGTTAAATCTTTTCTTTTTCACTTGATAAATAGTTAAATAATTATTCGATTATTCTGGAATTATCCAATATTTGTTACGTTGAAAAAACAATACGAAATCGATCAATGAAAATTTCGGGCTCACCGTCTGAATTGTTCTCGATCCAATTTTTGCGTCTCGTGGGAAACCGCCTCGTGGACGGCTGACTTGGCGTGTTCCTGCTTCAAATTTTCCGTCAGTTCCTGAAGACGAGGGTCGTTTTTCCTCAACCCGGTGGTTCGCAGTGCCTTTTATCAAAAAGAAAATAGACCGATAAAAAAAATATCTTTTATATCGAAAATTTATCTTTCCTTTTCAAACATTATTTGAGAATTTTATTGAAAATTCTTCTTACCGTGTATTTCGAAAAAACATTTTCAAAAATTCATTGCGAACATATTCATTTTCCAAATTTTGGTAGTTGATTGGAAAAAATCGAAAATTTTAGTTTTGACGATGAAAAAAAAATACGTTTCGAATTACCCACCGCCAAAAATTTTCCGACCGATAGGAGTCCAGTTTCCTCGTTTTTGAACATATCGAACATGACATCTTCGGCGTTGCTCGAATGGTCTTGGTCCTTCGTACTGGTGAGTAGAATTTTAATAAAAAATTAATTGAAAGAAAAATACATTCATTACAAAACAAATAGGATATTAAAAAAATAATTATAGTATCCATACGTGAGTGACGATAATAAAAATAAAACAAATTGCCTAAACAAATGTCTACAGGTAAATACGTTTAACCGATAATCAAATATTTACACATACGTATGTGCATGCCTATGCAAAAAATAATAACGTGCGAAAGTGCAACGAAATTCCTGCTCCACCCTTTTTTTATCTTTTATTTATATTTTATTTACAATAATTACCCATAAATTCTGCAATCGACAATACCCCGAGTCAACAATTCACTGAGCGCAGAATCGCAGCGCCCGAAACGTCGACACTCAACAACGATACGTGAACAACATAAGTAATAATAATAATAATTGTAACAACAACGAAGGGAAAAAAAATTCGACATACTTCTAGATTTTTTTGAGGTTCGACGTTTGACACGCGTGAAGTCTGAAAGTCTCTTTTTTCGAATAAATTCGAGGCTATACGTGGTGTGATGTTAGGTATTTTTTTAATTTTTAAAATGAAAAATATTCTTTTAACTTTGTCTATTTTTCCATTTAGTTTCTTTGGTAATTGAAAATATTGAAGACGTTTTTAAATAATAGAACAAATTCAATTATTTTCGAATAATTTCAAAAATAAATTATTTTGTATAATTAAAGATCCTAGTATTTTCGTGACTATTGGAAAAATACAAGTCTTTTGGAATCATTCAGAAAATTCAATTATTTTTATATAATTGAAAAACTATTTATTTTCAAAACAGTTTTCAATTAAAAATTATAATAATATCAGCTATTACATGATAATAATGATTATTATTATCCAACATTCGATAATTACTTTCTTCTCTCGCGACTTGCGTGTGAAAAAAAAAATCAAAATGTGCTGTCTACACTGTGGGATCGAAAAAACGTCCATGCAACGATACATTTTTTTTTATTGCCGCATGGTACTCACTACATGTAGTGGCTGTCGTGAATGAAGCTGTACAGTCTGGAAAACAATTTTTTCGTTCAGATCCAATCGAACGGAATTATTTATCAACTTTTCGTGTACTTTTTTTTTTCTTCGCTTTTTTATTCGAAATTTGCAGTGGCCCAGATTTTTTTCGAAAAATCATTAACCCAATGAGGGTGACAGTTATTTTTGTCTTTTTTTCGTGCAAAAATTTCGGGAGTAGAGAAATTTTGGTTTTGTGGCGAGGTGCCAATTCGAGCTGTCATTCACTCCTGGCTATTTATTATCGGCTCGAACTGTTACAAAAACGGGCATTTTTTTTCTAAACGAACTTTTGGGTCGTAAAAAAAATTGGTGCTGATTTTGAAATAAATTGTTGATATCTTTACAATTTTCAATTTTTTTTTTATTTACGTTTTTTTATGTTCGTGTGTGAACGTGTATTCAATCGGCGAATAATTCGTGTAAATATTTGCGATCGACGAGAGTTATATCGAAACGTACAGCTCGTATGTATTTTCCTCTCAATTAGGACAATTATCAATTTGAAAATAAATGACCTCGCATTTATTACCGAGTCTGAGAAATTCTCGAGTCGGTGAGATCGCCGACAGGTGCATCCTGATAAAACTTCGTCGCAGAGATCTTCTTCGAGCCGGAGAATCCCGACCGTTTCTAAAAGAATTGAAAATTAAACGAAAATTAACAATAATTTATGAACAAATGTCTCGTATTTTTCCAGAAAATAATGGCTTATTATTGTCGATAATTGTTCCTGCCAAATTATTTTGAAATTATTGTTTTATGATTTCGTGAAAAATTTTTGGATTAATTTTTTGGTTAATGTTTTTAGACGATTTTAATGATTTTTTTCAGGTCTTGATGTAACGAAAAATGGATAAATAAATGAGCACGTGATGCCGAGGGTTTCGAGTACCCACGAGGGTATAACGTAAGGGGTTGGTCGAGGGGGCGGTTTGGGGCTAACTGAACGACCGTTGCCAAGGGGTTGCTCTCTCCCGAATATATTGATCGTTGTCGGTGTCCCTTTGATAAAACAATAATAATAATAAAGTTTAGTAATCTGCGAATTAAAATCTCACAAGTTCGAGTGCTTTTTGGGGATTAATAACGATTTTTGTAAAAATCGACAACAAAGAAAAAAAAACATTTTTCTACGATTGCAATTGTATTATTTTTATTGATTTGTTTTTTTCCAAAATTTTTCTTTTCGATCGTTCAATTTAATATTTTATTTAATGACTGAATTTGGCGAAAAAATTATTTAAACAAATTTCCAGTGTCGACTTTTTATTGCTAAAGCACGAAAATAATTATGGAAAAAATAAAATGATTAAATATTTTTTTATTGTTGCATCGAGGTATAACTTTTTGTGAGAGTTTTTTTTTCAAATTAACACCTTAAATAAACCGGCTCCTCGCAGAGTATTTCCGTCACTGAAACACGGTCACTGCCATCGCCCACGTGGGCCTCGTGGACAGGGCTCAATCAATACTTTTTTTCATTTTTTTTCCTGGGATCTTATCAATTTTTTATTTGATCAATTTTTCAAATATACAATTTCAATAAATTTGCAAAATATTTTTGATCTCGTAAAATGTAATGGAAAATAAATAATTATTTTCATGAATCCGAATATACGCATAACTATGAATAAAACCAAATTAATTAAAGTAAAAAAAGATGTTTAAAAAAATAGAAAACCAATCAATTTTCGTCACGGTGTAATTATTACTTTACTTTGCTATTTATATATTTTTAACGTAATTCTTGTTTCAATTTTAATTGAATATTCAGATAATTTATTAACAATTAAAAAAATAATTTATAAAAATTTATAAAAAACGAAGATTTTGCACTCGTTTAATGAAAAATCAATTTTCGCGAGTTCTTCATTATCGATTTTCGATTAACTTATCCGGCGCGCGCAATTAATTCACAATTAATGAACAATCGTTATTTATATTCATTATTTATATGTTTAAAAAATTTGATTTCCATTTTAAACACTTTTTCCAATAATATTTCAACAATTTCGAAAAAAAATCGTAACGAATTAAAATCGTAAGATTTTCAAGGAATAAATAAAAGGGAATATTCTCACCTTGTTGGAGGCGTGAAATCTTCTGAGAGAACCGGACGATGAATTTGACACTTTGACCAATCTCACAGTCTGAGCAATCGACTCCCTCAACATGTTTTTTTTTTCCTCGATACGATCGACCGAAAAATATTGAAATGAATTATTGCAAATTGGCTTCAATCTAAATTATATTATTTTCACCCTCTTTCTGTGCGATGATTGGTTGCAATTTTTTTGTTTTTGTTTTATTGTCGTTGGTGGGCACCTCGTTGAATTTCATTCACACCGGGTTTTGAGGGTCACGATCAACGTCTCTCGCGGCGACGTCGTCGATTGGAAGTTACCGGGGTGTGCGTTAGTTGTCGTAGTTGGGGTCGAAATGCACACGTAACTGCAGAATGGAGTATAGCGCTGCTCCAATTCCCGAGCATGCGCTATCGTCGTCATCGAATTTTTATTTTTATTATTATCTTTTTTATTTTCGTATTCTTTTTTTATTCTTCGACGAACTAAAATTAACCGGCGCGATCGTTATCGCAACGTCCGAGCTAATTAATCAGAGCCATTAATTAATTACCCAATTCGAGTAATTAATGACTGGAAAAACTCAAAAATGCAAAAAAAATTTCCAACCCAAACACATTGGCTGACTGAGGTTTTTAGATCAATAAAACGTCGCTGATCAATCAAAAGGCGCCTCTGAAATTCAGTAGAGAAATTTATTTGTCATATTTTCGTCCGTTCTTATTTTTTTCTTATTTTGAACCTTTTTACAAATTATTCGGATAAACGATCGAAACTGTCGTTTCGTTAACCTATTTGTTCATTAGCTTAGTCAATTATTGTCTCGTTATTATTATTTCTCGATATATTGATTATCGATTTCGCCATTCGATATATCGATTATCGATTATCGTTTTCGCCATTCGATATATCGATTATCGATTTCGCCATTCGATATATCGATTATCGATTTCGCCATTCGATATATCGATTATCGATTTCGCCATTCGATACGATTATCGATTTCGCCATTCGATATATCGATTATCGATTATCGATTTTTTCCACGTTTTATCGACGAACGATTTTTTATTGTTTTTTTCTTTTTTTTTGTTTCTGGATAAATCGATCGTATCCTTTGTCTTTCTCGTTGCCCTCGTCTGACCAAACCCAAACAATTTTTCGTTCGCTATTCAATTTTCGAAATCTCGAGTTTGGAACGCTCTCGAATAATCCACGTTGGCTCGTTCCTCGCTTTATAACAAAACTTGCATAGTAGTCGTAAAACAATTAGCGATTCTAGCCTTTTTCTAAAAATAACGCGTAAAAGAAAAAGAAGAAAAATCGAAACTAATATTTTTAAACGAGAATCCTTCGTGTAGTATATCGAAGCTCATTAAGCCTACAGATATTTAATACTTTGGTTCTCACGTCTCTTCACGATTACTATCGCAAGTATTCATTGCCGTGACGTCATTATCATTGTAAAAACTAATAATATTACCACAATTATCATAATTATTGCTAGTGTTTGTTTTTTTCAAGTTTTACCAATATGGCGACCAACAATTATATTTTATTGTCATCATTATTTATTCGAGATTGAAAAGTACGTTTTTCCGATCATCTTCACGTCTGTGTTTGGTTCTGTTCGAGAATTACTTTTTTTCTTACGTTTTTTCGGGTAAGAAAAAATCGAGAAGAAAAAGACGATCGTTCGAGACCTAAAAAAACGTAAACGTTGATATTCGCGTGTGCTTAAACATAAAACGTATATTCGACGATTTCGAAGATTCTTATCGTGAAAAAAAAAAATACCCGTTTGCGATAGTAGAAAAAAAAAAGCGAGCAGTCGACGAAGTATAATAATTGATCGTCGCCGAAATGAATTTTCCTTTGTTTTTTTTTTTTCATCGCGTTTAGTCTTGACGCGGCTTTTGGTTGATGACAACGATGATTCGATATTTACAAATGAATTCGCGATTTACGTACTACGGATTTTGATTGTTGAAGTATCGATACGCTTATTGCGAGAGATCGTGGGATTGCAGATGTAACATTGAATACCCAAGGATGGTTGAAGGTACTGATGCCACGTCCTGATGAACATTTCCGAACGCAATGAATCATCGCGTCCCACGTTTCTTTTTTTTTTTTCGATTTGCATATCGCGTCAAGGTCCGACGTAAATTCCTGATCCGCCTTCCTCCCTTTATCTCTCTCACTCACTATTGTTAAGTAAAGCTTTGTAGATCAGTCAAAAATCGCTTGTCGCAACGAGCATCATCTTTAGCTCGGACCGTCACTGTCACGCTACCGTGAACAACAATCATAACAGTAAAATAGCTTTGAAGATAAACGATAAAAACTTCGAGTATCCTCGAGACCGAGAAATTCATTCGACTTCCGAAGAACTTTACTCCGAGAGTATCGATCTCAGCGAGCAGCGAGAGGTGCCATTGGATTCGTCGATATCTCACGCAGGGACTAAAACTTTCCGTTTCCCCAAAGATCCACGAGAAGCGTAGTTATCGACGATTAAAAAGCGAAAGTACGAATTTTCCCCTTTCCGGGCCCGTTTGGGGCCTTAAATCGACGAATTTCGAAATTTTAAGAGTAGAAGGTTACAGAGGAGATCGAGCCCTTTAATTTGATAGGTCGGAAGGCCCCGGTAGGTTTAACGGTTCTCGGATAGTTGCTTCGCCGTTTATCGTTTTCGGTTCTTTCGAATAAGCGAAATTTCGAGATTTCAAGAGTATGGGGTTATAGAGGAGATCGAGCCCTTCCATTTGATAGGTCGGAAGGGCCCTTTAAGTTTAGCGGTTCTCGAGATAGTTGCTTCGCCGTTTATCGTTTTCGGTTCTTTCGGATAAGCGAAATTTCGAGATTTCAAGAGTATAGGGTTATAGAGGAGATCGAGCCCTTTCATTTGATAGGTCGGAAGGGCCCTTTAAGTTTAGCGGTTCTCGAGATAGTTGCTTCGTCGTTATTCGAAAAATCGAGAATTCTCTCTCAGATGACGGTATCTTGATAAGCGGGTGGTCCACTGAGAACGAATTGTCGTTGACTCTGACGTACGACGTCGTTTCTGCTGGGTACCTGAGGAGTAGCGCGTATCCCATGATAATTGCTGTAACTCGATCGAGCGCTTGCCGGTCGATTATTGCCATAAAGATCCTCCATTTCGTCAACGTTGAGACTTTGAGTGCTGGTCTGTTGGAAAGTAGGATTGCTTTGTCCCTGCCATTGCATGGGATTGAGTTCGTTGCTTTGCCAATTGTCGGTGAGATTGCGAGTCGAAGTTCCGTTGACAGCTGTCATCCAAGGTGGCGCGGGTGCGTTATCGTCTTGTCGAATAGCGTTCGAATAGCTCGTTTCCGGTGGTGGCGGGGGTGGCCAAACGGTCGGAACGGAAACTGCGCTGTTGACAGCTTCCGTCGGCTGCCAACTTCCGGTTCTTTCACGATCCCAATTACCCAATGCTAATCGATCGTAATTCAAGCTTGTCGCTGATACGCTCGATATTCCCGGCTGGCTCGACGACAAAACCGTTGTATTCGCGTACAAATTTTCCTGATGCTCCATTATACGATTGACAGGATTCTTGCGACGCGACGAATGCCTCAACGACGTCGAGGACGAACCTCGTCTACTCGAACGCCTCGTACCGTCCCGCGATATCACCGAACGCCTCTTTACCCGTCGCGGTGTCATCGGCTTCGGCGAAACGCTACTGTCATCCTGACAGCCCACTTCCGGCTGGCTATACTCAATGCTGTACAGAGGTCGCGGCTGCTTCTTCCGCTTTTTAATTTGTACTGTCACAAACAAAGATCAAACTTTCAATTTTTCATTCCCAACTTTTCGAATACTCGTTGCACGTTTTTCAACGAGGACACCCGGTATATTATCCACACGCTACGTACCGGGTGTCTCGAACGAAAATTTTGAAGAAATTTTTTTTTTCTCACGCAAAAACATTCACGAAATATTACGATTATTCGAAAACGAAAAATAGGCATGAGAAAACAATGAAAAAAGTTTCACGACAGCCGAAAAGAAACCCAGTGGAATGAGCGAAAAGGGGAGAGGGGAGGGGACGAAAGGGTTGGTTAAGAAAAACAATAAAATTATAAAGCAAGGCGGCTCGTTTGTCTTGTCGCATTGCACGTTTATTTTACCATCGATATTCCACCAAAAACGTCAATGTAGAAAAAAAGAACAAAAATTAATCTGCACGAAATTGCGGTAAAAAAACGAATTTTCCCGAATTTTTTTTTTTTTCTTCTTTTCACAGTCCATCGATAAACGCGGTGTAACAACGAAAATCTCATCAAACTTATCGAACGTAGCCTCAAAATAATTAAAAATGCCACTCTTTTTTTTTCTTCATTTTCTCTTCGACTCGATTCAAATATTTTGATTCCTCATCGAAATACTGTTCGTTCACACGTTCGATAAATTTTGATTTTTTTCTTGTCCTCCGTAACTATAACTAAACTACGAAAACGTACGTAAAAAAAATCAATAAAAAACAATCTACCATGCATTCAGGCTGAATAATTTCAGTACACACGTGCTTACAACAAAAGAAGAAGTTTGTAACGATGAAAAGTCTTGGCGAATTCGTACAGTTATTTTTTAGACACTGGTACGAATTATTATTATTTTTATTGTTATTATTATTATTATTATTAATATTATTATTATTATTTAAAAATTGTGCTGATGATTTTTCAATCCTTTAAGTATTCATTCATTTATTTTTCCATAACTCAAAAAAATCCTTTTTCACTTTTTGATCCCAAGGAAATATCTTTTTTTTACGATTTTTTTTGTTTGTTAATTTTTCCATTACGAAATATATTTTTTCTGAAATTATGGAAATTTCACAATGTTTTTGGGTCGATTTCAAATCAAGAAAGAAGAATAATTAAAAGAGGAAAAAATTTCACAACGAAAATGGCAATATGTGCAAAAATAATAATAATAATAATAATAATAATGAAAAGTTTGAGAGGTTAAGTAACTTTCGTGCTTAATTGACAATTAGTATCGTGACGATCGAAATACTGCGAGCGCAATAAACGCACCGGAAACGCACACTGTTTGTTGCTATCACAAATCGAGGATAAAGGTAAAAAAAAATATAGTCAAAGAAAAAATCGTGTAAAACGTGAAAAAGTATATATGTGTAAGTTAATTGAAAAAGAGAGAGAAGAAACACCGGGATGGCGCATTCGTCACTCAATTGTATGAAAAAAAAATAAAATAAAATAAAAGAACGAAAAAAAAAACAGAAAAACCAAACTCATGCTCCAAAAGAAAAAACCAAAGTGTGAACGAGAAGTCAAAGTGGCAAGGGAAAAAAAATCAGAACGACCAGGACGCTTGTCGTATCGTCGATCTGCGAAGTGCGAAATTCAACGTCGAAATCTCGTCGACGACGAGAAAAACCCGTTTGTCGCACCGAAAGCGTTTTTTTTTTGTTTTTTTTTTTTGGAAATGCAAAAAAAGAAAAACGAGAAAAAGGAAAATCAAGAATTGAAAAATCGAACGAACCATGTTTGTAGTGAAGAAATAAACAATTATTATTATTTTTAAATCGTAAAGATTTTTATCTATTATTGAAATATGTACCTAGTAATATTTTTAAAAAATTATTATTAATGAAATTATTTAAAAAAATGTAATGTTATTTCCAATAATATTTATTAGAATTATTAATATTATTATTGTTAATATTTGCTACTTTTTGTAACAATACTGTATACGTATTTATTTTTTTAAGCAGTTACCGAAGAAATAAATAATAATCGTTGTTATAATAATAAATTGTTGTATAACTTTGCAATATACAGTGTTAAAAAATATATATATATAAGTTATCGTTATTTTTAATTTTTTTTTCGAGCGAATACGAAGCGAACTTTTGTTTTTTCGCATTTTCAAAAAAACAACCCGTAATAAAAAACGGCTTGGATCTGCAGGATCTGGATATTGGCAGTACGAAAAAGAAAAACGAAAGGAACTTTCTCGTCGAATCACAAAGCCCGTGTGATTCGACGAGAGTACGAAACGAAATGATATGGTACAAAAAAAAGGATTGTTTTGGAAACCCCAAGAAAACAAAACACATAATAAAAAGATAATAAAATAATTGGAAAACAGATATACAAAATTGAATTTCCAAAAAAAAAACGTTAAATTTAATCTTTCCTTTTGGTTCCAAAAAGTCTCGTTTTCGAATGTGAAAAAAAGGGAAATCCAGGGGTTTGTGGTGCGAAATTCGTTTTTTTCGAAATTGATTAGTCAAAAGTAATCGAAACTCGATTTTTCCGAAATTGACGAGTGAAAAGTAGTCGAAATTCGTTTTTTCGAAATTGACGACCCAAAAGTAGTCGAAATTTTTTTTTTTTCGAAATTGTCGAGTGAAAAATACAAAAAGTATGTTTTTTTAGAAATTGACGAGCCAAAAGTACTTAAAATGCGTTTTTTTCGAAATTGACGAGTAAAAAATATAAAAAATGTGTTTTTTCAGAAACTGACGAGCCAAAAGTAGTCAAAATTCGTTCTTTTCGAAATTGCCGAATGAAAAGTATGAGAAATTGGCATTTTCAAAATAATCAAGTCAAAAGTAGTCGTAATTCATTTCTTTTCGAAAATTGACGAGTCAAAAGTAGTCAAAATTCCTTTTTTCGAAATTGACGAGCCAAAAGCAGTTGAAAACATTTTTTTTTTAAATTGACGAGTCAAAAATATAAAAAATGTATTTTTTAGAAACTGACGAGGCAAAAGTAGTCGAAATTCCTTTTTTCGAAATTGACGAGCCAAAAGTAGTTGAAAAGCATTTTTTTTTTAATTGACGAGTGAAAAATATAAGAAATATATTTTTTTAGAAACTGACGAGCCAAAAGTAGATGAAATGGGTTTTTTCGAAATTGACGAGTGAAAAATATGAAAAATGTGTTTTTTTAGAAATTGACGAGTGAAAAATATAAAAAATGTATTTTTTTAGAAACCGACGAGCCAAAAGTACTCAAAATTCGTTCATTTCGAAATTGCCAAATAAAAAGTATCATAAATTAGTATTTTCAAAATAATCAAGTCAAAAGTAGTCGTAATTCGTTTCTTTTGGAAAATTGACGAGTCAAAAGTTGTTTCCGTAGAGGGACAAGGGTCGAGTGTCATTGGGGTCGTTTCGTTTTTGTTCGCGTAGCGTATCTCGGGCCAATCGTGGATCGGAGTAGAATGACTTGAGGGGTCGTTCGCGAACGTGATCGGCAAAAACGCGAGCCCGATTGTTCGGTAATTTTTTGGGATGATTAAATCGGGATCTCCTCGAGGCAGGGGTAGCGACCGGGCTGTAACGGGGCGACGTTGAATTAAGCACTTTTTTTTCTAGGGCGAGCGTGGACGTTTCCTCGTCGGGATTAACGACGAGAACGAGTTTCGCGTTTCCGGCTGATATTCCGGTGTCCCCGGTCATTGCGAAAGCCCGCTGCGATTCCTGGGCCAGGAACGAGCGATTCGCGCTCTTTTTTTCGGGATTTGTGGCGGGATAGATGGGCGGCGGTAGCGCCGAGTAGCTAACGTACATTGGATGCAATGGCGTGTGACCAGCCAGACCAAAGTCATCGCCTCCCACAAAGTCAACTGCAAAATTTCATTTACACAATCCGTCACTCTCGTACCGTTTTTCCTTTCGCCATTTATTTTTTTTTTTAATTCATTTTTTTTTTTTTTTTTTCGTTTTTTTGTTCATTTTTTTGTTCATTTTTTTATTCATTTTTTTCTTCACCTTTTAATTCATTTTTTTGTTCACCTTTTAATTCATTTTTTTTGTTCATTTTTTAATTCATTTTTTCGTTCATTTTTCAATTCATTTTTTTTTTGTTCGTTTTTTAATTCTTTTTTTTGTTCATTTTTTAATTCATTTTTTTTTTGTTCATTTTTTAATTCTTTTTTTTTGTTCATTTTTTAATTCTTTTTTTTGTTCATTTTTTAATTCTTTTTTTTTGTTCATTTTTTAATTCATTTTTTTTCGTTCATTTTTTTATTCATTTTTCACTTATTTATTTACTTCTCTCTTTTCTTTGCCCGTTCGTGGTTCATTTTTTTTTTTTTTTTTTTTTTTTTTTTTTTTTTTTCTTTTTTTTTTTTTTCTTTTTTTTTTTTTTTTTTTTTTTTTTTTTTTTTTGAAGTTTTCAATTCGATTATTATCGATTTTTTCGTCTCAGAAACCCGCCAATTATATATTTTGCGCAATTTTTGAAATCTCCAACTTTTTTATTCGCGTTCACGAAAGCGTCGCAACGAGTTTTTCTAATTTGCTTTTTTTCCCCAGTGTTTCCGAAGATTTTAACAATTTTTATTCGGCAATGTACCAAAATTTTTTGATTATTTTTTAAAAGTATTACAAAGTTTTTGGAGTTCGTAGAATATAATAAAATATTTTAGGTAGGTATACAATATTTTAGATTAGTGCTTCGATTATTCATATTTCTTTTTTGAATCTTCGGAATTTTTTTGTTTTTTAGAAGTATCGATTTATTGTTATTTTTAGTTTTCTTTTATATTTGATCTTCGATATCGTCGCGCTTCTAAATACTTTCCGGGACAGCTAAATGATTTGAGAGATATTTAAAATAATTTTAATTTCGGATTACGAACTTAGAAAAAACATAACGTTTCTAAAATACGCAAAAAGGACAACATCGAATGCAACAACGAGAATAAACTCGGATCGAGCAAAATGCAAATAGTTTAATCGACATTTTTGTTTTTCCCATTCAGCTAAATACATTTTTCAAATTTTCGATATTTTTGGATTTTATTCGTTTTAGAAATCGAAAATTTCCGCGATTTTAAGCCATGCACTTTAATCGTGCAATTACGGACTCTCCAAAGGATCCGTGCGAGACTTACCAAAATGGAGGATCAAATCCACCAATGAAATCAACTGCAACCGACAACCGCCTTAACAATTCGTTCCGTTTGTTTTCTTTTTTTTTTCAATGTTATTTTTTAACTTTTTAGAAAATTACGTGAAGATTTATCGATTTTTTTTGTTCGTTTTTAACGTCAATTCAGAAAGTTAACGTTGCGTGTTTTCCTCGTTAATTGCCGTTGGAAAATGTGCGAAAAATTAACGAAATGGCCAAGCACCGATGGAGCGAAAAAAATAGTCGCGAATTCGAGAATTATTTTTGTTTTTAGAAAATAGAAAATATGAGAGAAAATCGAATGGGCTGAAAATATACTTACAGCTGTCGTCCTCCTCCAGGAAAACCCGGCTCAAACAAATTCCACCAACGATAGCTAGGAGCTAAAAAAAAATTATGATTTTAGAAATCGAATTTTAGAATTTTTTAGAATTCCTGAATTGTTTTTTTTTTTATTACTCCAAAAGTACAATGGCTCGAGGATGATCCTCGTTTGTGATAATTTTATAAATGCAATTTTGGATATTTTCAGATTTTTAGATATTAAAAATTTTGAGGTATTTCTAATATTTTAGATTTTTAGGTATTTTGATATTTTAGATTTTTAGGTATTTTAGATATTTTAGATTTTTAGGTATTTTTGATCTTTTAGATTTTTAGGTATTTTAGATATTTTAGATTTTTAGGTATTTTAGATATTTTAGATTTTTAGGTATTTTAGATATTTTAGATTTTTAGGTATTTTGTATTTTAGATATTTTAGATTTTTAGGTATTTTAGATATTTTAGATTTTTAGGTATTTTAGATATTTTAGATTTTTAGGTATTTCTGATATTCTAGATTTTTAGGTATTTTGATATTTTAGATTTTTAGGTATTTTTGATATTTTTTATTTTTCGTCATTTTTGATATTCTAGATTTTTTGATATTTTAGGTATATTAATTTTGTGTACTTACGCCCAAAATACATTGAGTCGAAGCGTGCATGACCTCAATGACCTCGTAGCTGAGAACACAGTCGGTAACGTTGCTCGGCCTCGTCGGTCGGTAAATTTCGGGCTCGGTTATTTCATTGACGATTTTACAGCCAGGGCCGTTCGTCTGCCACCAGGAAAAGCTCCCCGTCCGGAAATTCAGCAAATCGCTTTTCTAGAATTGCCCCAAGATAAATGAAAATTTCGAATCCATCGTTCGATCCGAAGAACCAAATGTTTCCTTCGTTGCAAAAATTCACCATCGTGTTTATGAACAATACATTTTTTTATAATAAATGGTGATGATGATTAAATAAAAAAGATGAAAATAATGTGATCTTTTCATTTGATTAAAAATTTACCTTGTCCAGAGTCCCAACGTCGAGGTAGAAACAAATTGCAAAAATGTTCCATCCCAGCCAGATTGTGTTCCACACGCAGTACTGCCCACAAATATAACTGTTGTTATTCGTCGGCCAATACTCTTCCACATATTGTAAATATCAATTATCAATTACAAATATCAATTATTAATTATCAATTTCAAATATCAATTATCAATAACAATTATAAATATCAATTCCAAATATCAATTATCAATAACAATTATAAATATGAATTGTCGATGTCAATTAACAATTTCAATTCATACGAAATATCAATTACCAAATTCAATTTGTACGAAATATCAATTATCAATTTAAATTCATACGAAATATCAATTATCATTTTCAAATATCAATTATCAATAACAATTATAAATATGAATTATTGATGTCAATTATCAAGTTCAATTGTCAATGTCAATTATCAATTTCAATTCATACGAAATATCAATTACCAAATTCAATTTGTACGAAATATCAATTATCAATTTCAATTCGTACGAAATATCAATTACCAATTTAAATTCGTACGAAATATCAATTACCAATTTCAATTTGTACGAAATATCAATTATCAATTTCAATTCATACGAAATATCAATGATCATTTTCAAATATCAATTATCAATAACAATTATTAATATCAATTCTAAATATCAATTACCAATAACAATTATAAATATGAATTATTGATGTCAATTATCAAGTTCAATTGTCAATGTCAATTATCAATTTCAATTCATACGAAATATCAATGACCAATTTCAATTTGTACGAAATATAAATTACCAATTTCAATTTTTACGAAATATAAATTACCAATTTCAATTTTTACGAAATATAAATTACCAATTTCAATTTGTACGAAATATCAATTATCATTTTCAATTCTTACAAAGTATCGATCATCAGTACCAATTGAACTTAACGAGAAAATCGACGTAAGAAACACAATTATTTTCGCCTCACCGATATTATGTATTTAGGCCTGTATTGAAAGGCCCCGAAAAATCCTAAAATCACGAAAATGATGTTGAAGAAGTTGACCAGTATCGGGACCCACATGAAGCCCAGAAAGTCGAAGATTTGCCGTTCTATCGTGGTCAGCTGTACAATTAGAAAAAAAAAAAGTCAATAATCGTCAATAATAAAAAAAAAAGAAGAAAAAAAAGGAAAATTTTTTTTTGCTCGAAGAGAGATAAATGTCGTTTTCAAATTGTTTTCCAGACGAGCTCTGGTGACTTTTCCGTCTCTCCGACAATTGTCTGGAGTCTCATTTAAAACGGTACGGTTTAATTGGCGTAACAGTGGCCGAGCAATGAAAAGTATAATGTGCAGCGTATCATAGACGAAACGATTATTCGTCGGGTTGCTTCTGGAGGCATCGAGAGGGTTCACGGTATGGCGAGCTCACGATGCGCCGAGCAACCTATCCCCGGCAATTAGCTGGCTTACATTATGCGAGGAATTCCAAACGAATTTTACGCGGACAATGGGAAAGCATTTTTCTCCCCTCGTGCGTTTTACGAAAAAAAAAAAAACACCCACGAGAGAAGCCAAACGATCGTAATACTGAAGTTCGGTTGCTGAAAAAAATTCCGTTACGCAAACAAAGTAAAAAATATTGCTGTTATCATTATTATCGGGGTTATTGCTACAATTATTCTTGTCGTAGTTGTATCGTCGTTAAATCATTATTATTACTCCTCATTTCAGCTATTATTATTATCTTATTTTTAATCTTTTTTGAATTATTATTATTATTTTTGTAATTTTTACTGTTGTTGTTATCAGTGTTGTAGCTGTTGTTGTTGTTTATTATTGACGGTGTTATATTGCTATTATCATCATTGTTGTCGTTATTACTTCTGTTGTTATTACTGTTGTCTATGATGTTTTTTTTTAATTGTTGTTATTATTAACGTTGTTTATGATGTTTTTTTCAATTGTTCTTATTATTAACGTTGTTTATGGTGTTTTTTTTTAATTGTTGTTAATATTAGCGTTGTTTATGATGTATTTTTAAATGGTTGTTATTATTAACGTTGTTTATGATTTTTTTTCAATTGTTGTTATTATTAACGTTGTTTATGATGTTTTTTCAATTGTTGTTATTATTGACGTTGTTTATGATGTTTTTTTTTCAATTGTTATTATTAACGTTGTTTATGATGTTTTTTTTCAATTGTTATTATTAACGTTGTCTATGATGTTTTTTTAATTGTTGTTATTATTAACGTTGTTTATGATGTTTTTTTCAATTGTTGTTATTATTAACGTTGTTTATGGTGTTTTTTTTAATTGTTGTTAATATTAGCGTTGTTTATGATGTATTTTTAAATTGTTGTTATTATTAACGTTGTTTATGATGTTTTTTTTCAATTGTTGTTATTATTAACGTTGTTTATGATGTTTTTTTAATTGTTGTTATTATTAACGTTGTTTATGATGCTTTTTCAATCGTTGTTATTATTAACGTTGTTTATGATGTTTTTTTAATTGTTATTATTATTAACGTTGTTTATGATTTTTTTTTCAATTGTTGTTATTATTAACGTTGTTTATGATGTTTTTTCAATTGTTGTTATTATTAACGTTGTTTATGATGCTTTTTCAATCGTTCTTATTATTAACGTTGTTTATGATGTTTTTTCCATTGTTGTTATTATTAACGTTGTTTATGATGTTGTTGTTCATGCTATAATAATTGTTGTTTTTGTTGTTGTTTGTGTAATAATTGTTGTTTTTGTTGTTGTTTATGCAATAATTATTCTCGTTGTTGTTGATGTTGACGATACAACTGTTGTTGTTGTTGTTTATAATAAAATTATTGTCGTTGTTTTTGTTTGGGTTTGTTTGGGTTATGCAATGATTATTGTTGTTATTGTCGTTGTTATTTATACTATTATTGTGGTTGTTGTTTTTGTTCACGCTGTCGTTGTTACACGTCAATAAAGAAAAAATAGCGGAAACATTCGAGCTTTCTTAATTTCGAAAAATCACAATCGTGACGACAACCGAACAAAAAAAAACATTACGTAAAGACGCTGTCACAGGACTGCGAAAATTATTAATAGCACCGTGACTAATAGCAGCAACAACACTAGGATTGTCGAGAGGTGAAAAAAAAGAAATCTGAAAATTTTTTTCACTGAAATTTCTCGTTATCGGGAAAACAAACAATTCTGTTGAGTGTCTTATCAAGCGTGGAGAAAGGGTGGTCGAGGAAGGGGGGGGGGAGGATCAGCGATAACAGACCAAACAACACGAGGACACCTGTTACCAAAATATATTTCTAGAGAGCTGAATTTATTGGATTTTCCGTCGAAGCATGTTTTTATTTTTGGAAATAATCGTTCGATTTTTTTCGTTCGATCGAAATATTTCGTTTCTCGGGGAAAGCGTGTTTCAATTATTTCCACGGATTTGTAATTTTATTGGCTTCAAGAATTGTGCATTCCACGATTTGCTCTTTTTTATGTTTTTTCCGTTGCGATTTAATTCACATTTTTATTTACGTGTTCGCGATGGATTTTCGTTTTTTTGAAAAAAAAAATTTTTTTTCGAATTTATTCTCGAGTTAATGGTCCGGTTAAATAGCGAACTCACGAGTTGTAGACTGCATATTGTCAGTAGAAAGTGTCTTCTGCTGCAAATTCCCATGTCATTTGGACGTCCGTTTTTTTTTCAAAAGGCCCCCCAATTTCCACGTGAATCGCGAATGGAAAATAAAAGAAAAAAGAAAGAAAAAACGTAAAATACGAAAAGCCGAGAATACAATGACGATACTGATCGACGAGATTAAACGTTACGTCGCGTGGTTATTTTCAACGCGAGGGATGCATCATTCCAACGAACGATTGCCGATGCGACGCCATCTTTCCAACACTTGCTCGTTCCCCCACCGTTCGCGGAACACTGCCGCGAGAATGACATATCCGTTTGGTTTCTCCCGGTAGCCAAGCAACCGTATACCGAGGCCTCGTTTCTTCACTATTTTCCGTCTATTCGAACTTTTTTTACGAGCCAACAGTTCCCCCTTCGTGCCTCGACGCGACGGCGTGACTCGAGACGTTCTTACTCGGTACGTGAGTTTACCTGACGCCACGCGCGTGCGCGTTGGGAAGCTTCGAATTCGCGTTCGTAAAGTTCGTGCGGCCGCGCATGCGCGTTAAGTGTACTCTCGCGACTGTTCGGCGGGAAGATTCGAGTGAAGTTCGAACCTCGATTTCCTTTCTGAGGATCGCAGGAAATCGTAACGTCAAGAAAATAGTAAAATGTTAAGTTTTCTTCAAAAGTAGCAATTTTTTCATTTAGCTTACATCGTGATATCTATGAATGGTTTTGCTTTTTTAAAATAGAGATATTCACGTTGCATATCACTTTTTTTTTATTTGATGAAAAAAAAAAATTGCGATCGACGACACGTTTCACGTCGGTAACGCGTCAAGTTTCTTTTCCTTCTCTCGAGTTCTAACGTCACGGAATTATAAATAAATTATGCGGGTGTGAAACGTGTCGTGGCGTCGCGTCGAAACTTCATAAATACAGTTCGGAGGGAAACAATGAGATTTCCATTTTTAGAGTGGAATCGATGTCCGTAAAACGGAACGTTTCGGCGGATTGTCGATAAATTTTCTTCGACTCGTTTGCCTGCGTTGTTTCTGCTGCGCTTTAGCCGTGAGTCATATTCTTGGGGAAGAAAACTCGAGAACTAATGGTAAAAATACACTTTAACCCTATTTTTAATTTATCCGTTCTTAATTATAAGTACAGAATTTGGCGGGAAAAAAATGTATTAATGAAGAATTTATAACGACTCCGTCGATAAGTTACCGACGTTAGATAACTTTTTTTTCCTTTTCAAAAAAACTAGTCATTGCGTCCTCCCGTCCGGTATTCGGTCAAAATGATAAACGATCTGAGGAACTCACTAAGCTTGTTTACGATCGGGGTGACGCCGAAAGCATCGAGATTGTCTCTAGAAGAAAATCGGGTGAAAGCAAGAGTTTCCCGAATAATCGAAAAATTACCGACGGTGATACGAGGGTTACCAGGAGAGTACAAAAACACCGGAAACGTACTTCTCGGAGCGAGCCCGAGCGAGGCGAGTAACTAGCTCTAATTTCGCATTGAAATAAGTGTCTCTGAAGTAACGAGTGAAGAAATGTTAATTTTTACGCATATTTGAAACACCCATCAGACACGGTTTTTCTAAGATCGTCCGAGGGCACGCTGCGCGTGCAAAAAATATACGGCGATGGGAATTGCATGTTCCGAGCAATCAGCTACATATTGTGGGGTAACGAGGACGAGCACCGAGCTCTCCGCACACTCGTTAGTACAATTGTAGTTTATATCAATCTTTCATAAATAGCTTGAAAACAATTAAGAGATTTGCTGGATCAGCCTATTACAAAACCGAATTAAGTAACGTCGATAAGTTACCGACTCGATAGTTCGATGCGTTTTTTAAACATTTCGTCGTTTGCCTACTTGCTCGTCGATAACTTACCGACCGTCGATAAGTTATCGGTAACTTACCTACCGAGCAGTCGGTAACTTACCATCGGGAATGATTTTTTTCTAATTCTCATAGGTGACGTCTCACATAAAGAATCATTGGTGGGAATACGAGCCGTTCGTGATCGCCGAATGGAACATAACCAATCCCGCGGATTACGCGAGTTTTATGTCGAGAGATGGGGTTTTCGCGACCGAGCTCGAATGCACCGTAGCTACGAAACTTTACGAAATGAATCTGTCGATATATCGTAAAATCGCGGGTGGTCACGGCAGCCTTGACGTCAGGCGGGTTTTTCACAATATTGTAAATAACGGATACGCGACTGCGCGACTCCTCTTCAGCGGACGTTCCGAGAGCGGTCACTACGACGTTTTGTTTCTCGAGGAGTAACTCAAGTAAAAAAAAACCTCGCCTTCTGTCTTTTCCTCGTTCAAGTTTTTTGTCCTCCAAAAACTTTTCTGTGGTTCAATAAAAATCGAGCAAAACGGCAAAAATCGTCGAAAAAAGGTGACGCGGCTCGATCGGTAACAAAACGTGTCTTTTATTACGTTTTTTCTTCGGTGTAACAATAAATATCGTCCGTTCCGAATCACTCGTCGAAACATCGCTTCCATTTATTCAAACGAGGTTATGTACAACAACTTACTAGCTTCTTTTCTTTTTTCGACAAAACGCGATTTTTCCCTTTCGAAGTTTTTTTTTTTACCGTGAATATTCGCAACCCCCAGGATACAACCATCGGGCAGCCATAGTTATTCCACCACGAATCGGGTAACTGAAAGTATCGAAAAAAAACGCACATCGACAAAATTATACCTCTTGTTTCCCCAAGATCAACGAATTAATTATCATTATCGATATCATTGAACTATCGTTACTGATAAATACTATCATCAACGATCATCGATTTTCACCTCACGAGATATTAACAACATTTACAAAAATAAAACGAAAATAACGTATACGCTCGGCAGTTAAGAGCATGACGAAAACGGCCTCCGTCCACTTCGAAATTTCGAAACCACTGTTCTCTCAAACGGCTGAACCGATCGGTACGAAATTTTCTGTGTGCATTTAGGACGATGGCACCGAAAGTCTCCCGGTCGCCATTTTCGATAAAAACGTTTTATTTTTGAGAAATCGGGGTTTTAAACGTTTCGACTGTATCTCTTGCACTTTTGTGTCACGTGGTAATGTTCGTCACGCCTTAAACTAATAAATCTCTAAAATCAGGGAGAGGGAGGGGGAATTTTTCTTTGTCGGGGAATTACCTGAGACGATCGAGAATCGTCGTCCACCAATTTTCTCTCAAGGTGCATCGATCCCTCCTGACTGCCTGGACAACGTCTCTGGCGATCAAACGCTCCCTCTCGTCCGATCTTTCGTGACCAAAAAAAGAAAAAATACTTTTTCGTGTATCCTTATCATTCGGGCGATAAATTACATCTTTTTTGTCTTCTTTATAATTGATCTCATCTTATACGAATTATTAACTTGTTGATTGCGGAAATTCAATTAATTACGTAATTATTAATTAATTAATATTTTTTACTGAACTATAGGTAATATTTTACCTATAATCGACACGGGACGCGACAGTAATAAAATTGAGCCGAGCACTGTGACCAGCCAATTCCTGGCCCAAACTCTCCATCAGACCTGCGGAAAAAAAAACAAAAATAAAACGTGTTTCCGCAAAAAATACAAGGATGAAATGAAAAAATTTGGTATAATGATAAATGAAAGTGACCGGCAATTGCGGCCTTGGATCCAGCGTAGGCGTCCTCGGGACTCGAGGTCGGTGTCACACCAACCACATGGGCCCTTTCCCGCTTCAGCATCGAGGGCAAAAAAGCCAGAACCGTCTGCGGAAATCAAAATCGTGAATTTTTTAATTAATAAATTAAATAATTCAACAATTGAATAAAAAAAATTAAATAATCCAATAATTGAATAAAGAAATAAAATTAACCAACAATTGAATTAAAAAATTATAAATTCAGTAATTAATTCGGTAATTTAATAGTAGAATTGACAAGCCTAAATAATCCAATAATTCAATTAAAAAATTCAATAATTCAGTATTTGAATACAAAAAAATTAATAATTCAATGAAGAATTCGCTAATTCGATTTAAAAAATCAATAATCCAAAAACAATTTCGTAATTGAATAGTTAAATCCAAAAAACTAAATAATTCAATAATTAAATTTAAAAAAATGAATAATTCAACAATAAATTTACTAAATCCATTTAAAAATTCAATAATTCAAAAAACAATTCCCAAAAGCGCCAAAAAAAATTCACTAATTCGACGAATTTCGTAAAATAAATGAACAAGGAAAAAAATCGAAAAAAAAAGTGAAAGATCAGGGAAGGAAGAATCGACGCCAACGAACCCAGTAGTGACTCATCAAGGTAACGTTGACGGTGTCGAAAATATCCTGAGCGGTGTGTCCGGCGCAGGTTACGAGTACGTCGATCCCACCGATCTCTCGTTCTATCCGATCGGCGAGTTTACCGATCGCCTTTGCGTTCCACAGGTCGCAATTGTACCGATTCGTCGAGGGCTCCTCTTCCTCGTTTGGTTCCTCGAGGACGAGATGCGACGAGAACGCGTTCGTCGCCGAGTCTTTCATCCTCTTTACCCCGTTTACTCGTATTATCGTACACCCGTTCTGTGCAAATTCGTCGGCGATCGATCGACCCAAGCTCGAGGAAGCGCCGGTCACCTGAAAAAAGTTCGGGTCCGATCCTTTCTTATTGTAATTATTCATTCATTCATTCATTTATTCATTCATTTAGTTATTCATTCATTCATTCATTCATTTAGTTATTCATTCATTCATTCATTCATTTAGTTATTCATTCATTCATTCATTCATTTAGT
>JAPYZJ010004994.1:0-17014 GCA_030522765.1 Ophioninae sp. B BG-2022a
TATATCCTTCCGATAATATTACTGAGTGTGATCTCCCAAAATTTCATCGAAATCGGTCGATTACTTTTGGAGCTACAACACGAGCAGTTTTTGAAAATGCAGTTTCGAGATAATCGCGTTTAAAGTTTCTGTCTGTCGCTCTGTTGCCTGTCGTTCCGCTCTACACTATATGCGATAACTCCGAAAATATTCATTATTTCGGGTTTTCCTTTTGGTCAGTATATTCTTTGGGTATTATACTTTCGAAATATGTAAATTAAAAAAAAAACGATTTTTTGAAAATTCTAAAGGGATTTCTGGCCTTAAGAGGCGTTGGAAAGCGGATGCGCGAATAGAAGTAAGGGCGTGGTCATTTTCAAATTAATTTGAAAACGAAAAAATAAATGACTAATCAACTTTGCCAGATTTGACATCACCGGACAATCGTGGTGAAAATCTGATACCCTCGACATTGGGTGGTAATTCGAGTAACGTGAGCACGGAATCGTCAATCGCTGGAACCGCGATTCCCCAAATGGTGAACGTTTCTTATACCCTATGGGTCGGTACGAACGAGACGTATCATTTGACAGTGACGGCCCCGAAAAACGAGACGTTTTACGGCGTTATGATGCTCGCCGCTGAAATGTCACCGCACTTCCAATTTTCCGCTTCGGAATGGCCAAACGGTCACTACGTTCACACGTTGGCCGGTTACAAGGAGGAGCCTATGTCTTATCATTATTGGCTCTTGTACAGACTACCCTCGCCACCCGATCTCGCATCACCACCGGGCAATCAATTGGTTGCTCCAGGAGGTCAGTTTTTTTATTTTCACTGTTTATTAATGTTTCTTTTTTTTAATATTATTTTTTTCCTCACGGGTAAGCGTTGTTAGAGCTATTACCTGTTTCCTTCCGTCTCTTCATATTCAAATGTCCACCACGTGTCTTCCGTCTTCCGCCATATTTCTTTTCTGTTTTATTATATGAATAATGTTTTGTTTTTTATATAATAAATTCATATTAATAAATTACGTCGTTTTTATATTCAGCCATTTTTTAATTTATTTATACAAGTATTTTTTGGCCACTGAATTTCATTTGTTCGTTTCAGGCGTCGATGATCTCGAGATAAGCGAGGGCGAGCACTATCTCTTCTGGTACAAGAAGCTGTGAAGTGATCATTGAGGAAACGAGCAGCGCCGCAATGAGAGGAAGATTCAAAACGAGAAAGATGAACCGCTAAAAATAAGGGAACGTAGAAACTGATCGTAAAGTGATGTAGACGTGAATCCCTGGTGATTTCTATGCATGAAAAGAAAAAGAAAGAAAACAATAAAGACGAAGAAAATGAGACGGATTATACGTGGTACGAAAGCAGACTTTGCCGATTTAAGGGGCATGGATATATCAAAATGGAATACATTAATTGTTATGCGAAATTATGACGGCATAACGTTTTGTATGAAACTGCAATGCACAACCATATTGTACTTAAAAATATCGTATTAATCAATCTTTAATAAACGCGATACAATACGTATACTTAGATCAACGATTCTCCATCATTCTCTCAAATGACCCTTACCATTCATTTGTATTCTTTGACATGCGCATCCATTTTTCAAAAAACGATCAAACTTGTTTTGACGAAAATCGATTTTTTTTACAGTGTGTTACTTTAGTAATTTTTCAAATTGTGAGCAAGTTTATTATTACACTCGAAGTACATTTTTTTTATTTAAAGCAATTCATTGTTAGGGGCTTTTTATCGATGGTGGCTCATTAACTAACAATAGCTTTAACGATACTCTATCTTTGATTTAAAAATATCGATTTTTTTAATAAAAGATAGAAAGTACATTTTTTTCAATCAGATTATACAATATTCTTTTATTGCATTCAAAGATCATGGAATAAGATCATTTATGGTTTATTATTAAAATATAAATCGATTTACAGATATTTCAGAGACAATAAGAGTTTTGGCGTACTCGAATAAACGATTCACCATCATTCTTTTGGATGGTTCTTTTCAATTATTGACATTTTACACGTTTTTCACATTTTCAGCTAAAAAACTATTAAATCTGTTTAGTTGTCAAACATCGATTCTTCTTTCTGCAGTTGGTCACTTTACCTAGTTATTTGCGTATTGTGAAAAGTAATCGATTATGAGTAAGTTTTGTTATCATTCTAGAAGGATTTTTGTTTCGTCATTTTTTTCATTGGCCATTTAGCAATGATGGTTTTTTGTTCAAATAACAACTTTATCGTTGATCGATATTTATTGATGAAATAAATTCATATTTTTTCAGTGACCTCAATAAACCGATCGAAAGTTAGTTAAATACAATTAAGATGAGAATTCATAAACCGGATAAAACTGTTTTAAATAATTAAAATAACTTCACTAAATTGCGGTTTAAATCCCTAAATAATTTGTGTAATATTCTAATTTTCAAAAATATGCAAAATCAATTGGTTTTTTGCCGCTCGCAGGTCGCTTCTTTGCTGAGGATGTGATTTGAAATTTCTTTAGTTTAGTTCGTATCGCTGTTGGAATTTTACCGACGGTGAACGTGACCCGCATCCTTCGTAAGAGTGGAAGGTAAAACAGCGACTGCGGTCGATACAATATCATAGTTCAGGTAGCCATTGCATGACTTTTGATACGACAAATCCCTACTAAATTTTTTTCACGTTTGCAATTTTCTCCCAAGGTACATTAGGAATACCACTGAATTTTTTTTTACCGAATGATGTAAAAGAAGCGAATAACTAGCTACAGGGATGAATAGAAAGCTCAATGGAAACAAACATATTTTTGTCCTGAGATGGCACCGCTCACCTTACTTTTGGTGCATCCTCATACTTCATGATCCATAGAGTGTTGATTTTGAATTGCTTTGTGTTTATGATTCACGAAGAGATCCGAATATCTTATTATCGAATCTGGCATTTTACAAAAGGGCTAGATATATCATGGATCTCCAAAAAAGGCATAAATACTTGTTACAATTCTTAAAAAGTCAGTTAATATTTGATATAATTCAAAAAAGGTCCCGGATATCTGATACTTCTGGAAAAATAAAACAATAAGAAATATAGAACAAAAAAGTGAAAAATGCTTTCTTAGCTGAGAAAATTTCAAAAACGGGTTAGATAATGGATGGAATTAAAATAAATCCTTCCATATCTGATTAAATATCTACTTAAAAAGATTTCTGATGGCTGATAGAACACCAAAAAAGGTCGGTATACCCGATAGGATTACAAAAAAGGACCCGGTCAGTGGACATAATTGATAGACTTCCAAAAAGCCCAGACATATCATAGAATTTTAGAAAGTACCCAAAAATCTGATAAAATGCACAAAAAAATCCACACTTTCAATTGCGAAAAGATAAAGACCCATATGTCTTCATGAAATCAAATGGCAACTTTCAAAAAGTCTGTACCAAGACATCGATTTTTCTCTGCTTGTTTTTTTTCACAAAAATTTATGAAATTTTCATTAAATCATGTTTTACATAAACCTTCGCAAATAAATTTTAATTCCATCGTTGTGATGGGTTTGGGTCTCATGTTGAGAATTTTTTCGTGCAACAGGAGATTCTTCATGTACTTGAAGAACGTCTAGGCAAGTTCTGCCTTTGAGCATT
This sequence comes from Ophioninae sp. B BG-2022a, assembly GCA_030522765.1. NCBI lineage: Eukaryota > Metazoa > Arthropoda > Insecta > Hymenoptera > Ichneumonidae > Ophioninae sp. B BG-2022a. Next base: position 3,647 of record JAPYZJ010004994.1, read on the forward strand.
TGTCAGAGGTAAAACACTTCGAGCGATGCACCAGCGCATTCTTCTTCTTCTTGATTTCTTCAGCTGGTAGTGCACTGGTCGGCGATAAGTCGGCTGAATATTCATTGGAACGATTAAAACGAAAATTAATTTTTAAACGTACTCGACTCGCATGTTTGACTTGAAGATACGTTTCGTTGCTTACTTGGGTTATGGACGATGATTCCGCCGATTCGGCGGGCTGGCCTGGTTCGACGGCTGTAGCTACATCCGGTAGCGGTTCTGAAGGATTTTCCCATTTTCCCTCTTCCGCCAGTTCCACGTCACTCATCATTAATAATTTATCTCGATTTTACGATCATCTCATTTCTATCCGGATAGTTGGTCATTGACGTCATTAAAATATCACGAAAATCCGTTATTTCCGGACCTCCATCGACCTCGATTGTAGTCGTTAAAACTTGGAAGGAAATTTAATTTTTCAAAATTTGAAAGATGTGAATAATGATTTTAAATGAATTTTTCTATCTAGCTGCTTCGAAAGATCTGTCACTGAAATTTCTGCTCGTTCCTTTGTTTCCTTATTTATCGTTGCCCTACTGATCATTCTGGTAATTATTGGACTTATAAAAATCATCAAATTATGGAACGTCCCTCAAGAAGTTACAATTACTTTGCATTTTTATTTTTTCCTCAATAATTTAAAGAAATCAATTAAATTCTTTTTTTTTTTAAATGTAATTGTTTTCTTGCTGTATTTTTGAATAATAAATGTCGGAGAGTTTACTTTGTAGTTTTAGCTTATCAAATTTATTGAATGTAAATTTGCAATAAAAATAATTTTTAACCAAATTATAAACTTACCGTTTATCATGATCGTTATCCGAATCTTTTGATTGAAGAGCGTTTCAACGGTATTGCATTTTTTAACGCGATTGACGAGTCGATTTTTTTTCTTGATCGCTTCGGATGTGATGACACCAAGTATCGGGCCAACAATAGGTTTGTTTCTCGATACACTTCGTAACACGACGACCATTGTGCTCGATCTTATGGCTATTCTGGAGTATATTCGCATTGATCAGTCTTGCCTGTACACTTCCAAAAGAAATGCGTTCCGTACTTTTGATCCCGGGTAAAAATATTTAACTAGCACGATTTGGATAATTATTACGGATTTCGCTAAAGTTTGTGCGTTTCGATAATTCCTGTGCAATTAGTTTCAAGCAAAGTTTTATTTTTCAGGTGTATTTTACATATTTGGGTTATCGTTAACGCTAACATTGGTTCATCGTCCAACAGTAGCCGAAGTAGTCTCTTTTAATTTTTGCACGCAAAATCATTGCCAAAATTGTTTCGGTGCCGAAGTCTTGGAATGTTCCAAGGACGCAATAGTCGATCGCTTCGGTGATCTGTGTGGCTGCTGTCAAGCTTGCGTACGCTTTCGAGGTAATGTCAGAAGTGTCGAATTTTTATCTTTGATTCTATAAGAGTCAAATATGAAAATTCGATTAAATAAAAAATTGCATGTAATTATATCGCATTTTCAATTAAAGTCTGATTGATATTTTAATATGAGCTTTATTCAGTTAAAGTAACATTCTGATATATATAAAAATGTTTATTTTTCAACTAAATATATATTTTTAATTAATATAATCGCTGATTATACTCTTACTTCGCGACATTTTTTATTTGATAATTTATTTTTTACGTTTTCGATGTTGCATTAAAAAATATATATTTTATATATCTTTGCATACAATGTAATCTTAATTAATCACGCGAAAAATTGTTGCTAAACGAAAGGCCAATTGGCCAAATGAAAAACTGTATTTATGTTCCGTAAATTTATTTTTTAGCCACGAGTCTATATTTGTTTTTCTTTTTTTTCGTTTTTGGCATAAGGTTTTGCTACAGACTACTCCACTTCATCGGTTCATAAACTTATCAATTTTTCTATCCAGAACAAGGAGAAACTTGTGGATCCCAATTGGCGGTTCGTTGGTCCAAAAATGTTCATTTTTCACGACCCCCGGTCACCATTCTCGCTACGACGAAATGCAACAAGAATTTGATTTGCGAAAATTTTATTTGTCGTCGATTCAACGACACCGCGATTCGTAAAATCATCGACGAGGAATCTTTCGAATTGCGTTCAAAATTAATTTCTCCCAAGACAGCGACAACGGAAACGTATTCAAATGAGGTTTGTTTGTATGCATTGTAGGATTTTTGGAAAAAAATACTGATTTCACATTTTTCTTGAGGTAAAAAAAAACTTTTTCTCAAGATGACGCTAGATTAAAATTTAAATTAATTTTTCAACAAATATTTCTCACTTGTATTTAAATTGATATTTCGAAATGGTTTATTTACGAGTCGAATTAAACTTTTCAGATTTCTGCCAGAAAAATGAAGCTTAAAATGAAGAAAGGGCGGACGATCTTTAATCGCTCCGCTCGGTTGATCAACTTATCAGTGGATGCTGGAGAACTCCAGTTGATCTATGGCCATGAGGCATTCAGGGATTTTTGTATCCTGATTGAATCGATTGGAAAAAGTATACGGGATTCAATACTGGAAAGCCCGAAAATTGGAGTGATCCATGAAAGCTTTAAAAAAGTCCTGCTCGCTGAATGCACTAGGAAGAAACTAAACACTGAGAAATCAAGGGCTTGGTTTTGGACGTTTTTCCAAATTGGAAAAACATTGAAAAATAAGAACTCCAATTCGAACGATTTCATTGCACCTACTCTCTCTTCAAAAATTTCAAATGCAGGAACACCATCGAAGAAGCTTCGTAAGAAGCGCCAGCTGGACATAAAAAAATTGACTAATGCAAAAATGGACGATAGCACGCAGTCAGACCGTCAAGCAATCAGTACAACTGATGATAAAATCTATCCTGGAACGTCCGTTTACGACGTCATCAACAAAACGCCAAGAGAAATTGAAAATTTCGAGCGGTGGCTATCGACCCAAACAATGAAAGGGAACTTCAATGCCAGACCTTCGACCAATGACGAAAGGGAGTCGGAAATAAATATTCACATAACCGGAGTACCCGGATCGACAAATTTGAGTTTAGAATTTGATCAGGACCAGAAAAAAACGGATCAAGACAAAATCGATATCCAGCCCAACAACAATGATGACATCATCAGCGATGCGAATTACCATGTAGTCACAACTCAAAATCTCAAAATTGAAAATGCACTGACCTCGAACACTTCCAAAATATTCCAGCACGTCGAGAATCCTGACAATAGTGGCTCCGCCAGTGTAGCCGAAGAAATAAAATTTTCCAACAATGATTTCGAATTCGTGTTCCCGGAATATCCGGTCATTTTGGATAATAAAAGCAACGCTGATGACGCAAATGAGACTGCAGAATTTGGAGTACAGTTGGATCGGATCGAGTCAAGAGCGATCGTTATTGAAAATGTCGTTAATTCAATCATGAAAAAGATCGATGCAAAAGTTGGGTGCAATGATACCGATTACGTGGAAAGGCTCGATTCGATTGATGGAATCGGTGACCATCTTGAAGAAAATCCATTTTCAAATACGATGTTCCAGGCGCGAGAAACTGCTAATCCTAAATATAAAAACACAGTCGATCATCGACAATTTTCGAATGAAGAAAAAACCACAAATATTCCTGAAAATATCATAGAAAATGCAAGAGTAAACAATTTTTATCCAAAACGATTGAGCCAGCAGTGGCGAACCTCTGAGCTCAACTTATGGGATGTTCGAAAAGCATCGAATCCTCGACGTTTGCATCGAAGTGAAGAACATCGCCAAGTCGGAGGGTCGCGTTGGCCGAATCGACGACGAGAATATTTATCAAGAAAACCAAAAAATTTCATGGAGTCTTTGCGAAACGACCCGGAAAAAAGAAACTTCCCGATTTTTCTATCGAACGAAGGCTGGCGAAGACCAAATCTCCATCATCGACGCAAAGACTCCAAAATCGTCCAAGGTAGAAAATCCGATCTGGAAGTCAATTCAAACTCACCAATGGAAAGATCTGCTTGGCCATTGAATTTTTATCGGCATCAGGCACTTCCGGCTAGCTTAGGAATCAGACGAATCGAAAGTGGCGTCAGTGGACCATCTTTACGAACGGACATTCCCGTAGTCGAGGAATCGATAATATTCCTGGAGACTCAAATGCCCAGATCCATGAGAGCACGTCATACGAGCAATGGCGACCGATTGGGAGCAAGACCGATAAGATTGATCACCAAATATGATGACGACTGGAATTCAAGAGGCGACACGTACCTTTCTGATCTTTTCGCACTCGAAGAAAATTCTGAAATCGATCCGTCTAAATCCAGCCTTCCAGAGTCTGTGGCCTCGCCCGTGGAACGAACAGGGACGAATGAAAATCATCAGGAGATTCCAGATGATGACAGCTACTGGTTGTTACCTGGAGATTTGGACTACGAACGAACAGATCCGAAAATCGAAAAGAACTCAAAAGTTGATGACTCAGAAATGATGACTTCGCCCAATCCAGACAAAAATGGATCCTCAAATCTTAGCCTGAATAGGACAAAACGAGATACGAGTTTCTTATCATCGACCAAAAAAATCAACATCATGGAAAATTCCCGTCCGAGAAAAATCCAGCGTCCAAAACGTCAGGAAATACTTTCAAACTATGAAAATTCAGATGTTCCTCTAAAACGGTCCTCTATTCGGGGAAGATCCAAACGCAGCGTCCGAATGGTCGATTGGTTGAGAGCAGCTCAGGACTATCACGAGCGTCTTCGCCAACTCCGAGCAGCAGCGCTGAAGACTTGGCTGGCTTCGCGAGAAGTCATCACCGACGCGAATTTGACGAGCGTGATGCTCTTTACTCGTGAGAACCAGCCGGAAGTTCAAGGAGTTGCAAGTTTCCAGGAAAACTTTGAAGACCTATCAAATGTTGAAGACTATCCGGCAGACTTTAACGACCCGATGGCTGACAGCAGTAAAACCCTGACGGACATACTCGTCGATCAATCTTTCTCGAATGACCGGAGAGCAAACGATAGTGTTGATCAACGATTCATCCGAGTCTCGAGCTCATCAGTACCCAGAAAATTGACTATAATGACGAATGGAAATTCGACGATAAGAATTGAAGACGTGGCGGATGACAACGACAAGGTTAGTCGTCATGAGGATCAAATGCCTCAAGGATCGATGGCCGAAGAAGTCGTCCACGAATTACCGATCACGGCGAGCGATACCGATTATTTTGATCACATATACGAGAGCTTCGATACCGACGACGGAGACTTCAACTATGACGATCCCCTCTTAACGTCAGGCTGGCTCGACCATCACAATCCAATCGACTCACCGATCAAAAAAGATCAAGACGATCGAGCGCCCGGATCATCTTACGAAAAAGAGCAAAGTCAATCGCTAACTCGCTTCAAACGTAATTCTCCGCTGGTACTCTTCAAGGTTAACAGCAATCCAAAAAAGGAGATTCTCATTTGGCCCTCCAACTGGAAAGATCTGATCAATAGGCACTTGAAGCAGAATCGCAGTACAAATGAGCCGACCAAAACGATGAAAAGAAAAAATTACTTAGCATCGAGAAAAATCATTTCCATGACATCAGGATTCGAAATGGGTGAGAAAAATGATGGGGAATATTAGCGTTGAGGAACGCGTCTTCTCGGGGATAAAAATTAGGCTCAAAGGAAAAGTTAATAAAAAAGCGCTGGAGCAAAGCAAGTTTTATTGAATTTCAATTTTTCAGATCGGATACTTTTAAAGATATGCTGCTATTATATTGATACTAATTAGTAAGCAGTTACTGTAGATTCCCAATTAATTTAGAGTTCATTTAGTTTTCCTTCGAACACTACAAAATATGTATTTTTCAATGACAATGAAAAATTAAAAAGAATTTTTATTGACAGTTTGATTATATTTCATTTCATTAACGTCTCCATTTTCCGTTACGTTTCATACCATCAAATCATACACATCGTTTCACTGAAATTATCCTCCTATTGATATCCTACTCTAACAAACTATTTCCAAAAGTACAAAAATTATTTCTCTCGAACAAATCATCGACGAACTTTGTTTTAATTAAATTAAAAATAAATAACTCTTTCATAACATTTGATATACCAACCCAAATTTACTAGAATTTGATATAAATTAGTTGATTTATATTTCCTTTACTTTTGTTACATTCTATTGAATATAAAAAAGTTTTTCATTAAAAAAAAAAACAAATCTGATATTCACAGGAAAATACTATAAAAGCAAAAATATTAATTTTTCATAAAAAGTTATAATGATGAATCAACAGTATCCAATAAGATGTCTCTTATCAATCGGGTATTCCACATTATAACTTTATAAATTTTGGTAACCCTACCCTAACAAAAATATTTCTTGCAAATATGGACAAATCTGATTCGAACAAATTTGATTAAGCTTTCATTCTCATTCTTCCGATAAGCCTCGTCGTACTAGCAAAGAACACCGAAAATTTTTAAAGAGAAAAGGGAAAGTCCCTTTCCCTTTTTTCAACCTTCCTTTTAATGTTTAAAAAAATGAGTTCTCTGCTGGACGCCGCAGAGTTTCGGCAGTTTGCAATAGCAGGTTGAATTGGGGATTGCAGAAGAGTCCTCTTCCATAATCGAGTCAACTTTATACACACACACACACAAAAACACATACCTACCTATAGACATGAAAAAAAAAAGATAGCGAGGCTGGGAGACAGTGAGATACCGTGCTAGTATCGCGCAATGTAGTTGCGTGTTTCGGGAAAAAGAATATAACGAAAAAAACGTTCGCGAGTCGAGAGTACACCCAAGCGTCGTGTAACAGGTGGTTAACGGCTATAAAGCTACGTGGGTGTTGCGAAAGCAGGATGGAGACCGAGAGAGAAATAGTGCGAGAAAGTTCGCTGAAAGAGAGAGGGAAATAGCGACGGTCGGTGAGGGAGAGGGGCGAAGGGGGTGGAGGGGGGGGAGGAAAGTAAAGGGTTTGAGACAGGGTAGCGAATAAAGGGGAACGTATAAAGACTGTTCGGTACAAGGGACGTATCAGCGTCTCTGGGAGCTTCCGTGTCGGTACACTCCGAGAATCGTATCGCTAGGCACATTATAAATGTATCAAAAAAGAGAGCGCTGAATCGAGCGGGAGAGTGCTAAAAATTAAAAAATTCGCGTTTCGCGAAAAATATCGAAGAGGTGATCTTCACTCACGACGAAACTTGGTACTTTTAAATTCGATTTCGAGGTATTCTGTTTTGGAAATCGAGACAGAGATATATATATATTTTGCAGTTTTTTAAGGGTTGGGGTACGTTACGATATTTACCACTTAAATAGGGTCTTTGTCACTTAGTCTTTAACCGTTGAACGGAGAAGGACGGTAATTATTCAATTATTATGATTATAATGATATAATACTACTACTACTAATAATAATAATAATAATAATAATAATAATAATGATATCATATTATAATTATAATAATGTTTGTAAAAGGATAATTATAAAGTTATAATAATATTTCAATAATAATTGAATAATTAAATTATGTATGAAGTAATAACTATAATAATAATAATGACATTGTTATAATAATTCAATCATCATTGTAAAGCCCTTGTTATTTTGTAACCTCTTTATTCTCAAAACAACGAGTTACAAATATTTACAATAATTTTCACGATCCTTCAACAACTGCAGTAGTCTTTTGAAATTTCACAAAGCCACGAAGTTCCTTTTTCAATCCTTCCAATCCACCTTCAATCCTCCCTTTTGAAAAGTTCAAAAATTGGCAATCGGAAACGGCAAGTCGATCCTTCAATTCTATCGACCAAACCTGACCACCAAACCCGAAGAAACCCAAACCCAATCCACGCCTTTCCATTTTTATTCCCATTCCCATCTATCCCCAGTTTGCCTCATTTGAGGGGATGACACAGCGCGTATGAAAATTGCACTGCAAGCTGAAACGGAGATTCAGAAACAGGCAAAGTGCATCATGGCTGCTACCACTTCGCACCGAGCTCCTGTATAATTTAGTCCTGATCGTGTTGTTCGACTCTCATCTTCGCCTCGTTTTTGTTGATGGTCAAGCAAGAGTGCTCGTTGGGGAAGCTTCTCGATCGATTTTACGTTCCATCAGCGATTCATTGGAAATGATCGTCATTGAATATCCAAAGATACCTGGAGACGGCTGGCGGAGTTGCAATCGTTTGAAGGTGAATCGCGCATTGAATTAAGGTGAAATTACTCATTTTGATGATCGAGTGAAATCTATTCACGATAGGCATTTATCATCCAATACTTATTGAATATAATAAGTCTAATAAACGAACTCATAGTTTTTCGAAGGGTTGCATTCAGTTTGGGAAAAAAAACCGAAAAATCTTTTCAGTTAAAATCAATTAAGATTGAGATTCCTCTGGTGGCTTGGTCCAACTAAAATAGTATTTATTTCTCACAGAGAGCTAATTAATTGTGCTCATTAATTTGTATTTCTTTAAAGAACAACTGCTAGAGGAAATTGATTGTAGATATATACCTAATCTATAAAAAATTGACGAATCATCATTCACTGACGAGAAACAGCTATTTATCATCAACTGCGAATGGCTTTAATTGAAAAAAAAAGTTAAATTAAAAAAAACGTCGTTTTTGTCAAATATCAGGATTCTAATTTACCCTCAATACTATTAAGACTTCAATCTTCAATGGCAGCAAAATTGTGGTTAAAGATTTTGTTTGCGATTCCAGTTCTAGCTATATACGTATAAAAGACTATAATGGAGGGGAGAACGAAGGGATTAGAGGGAGGGTTGAAGGGAGATGGTTAAAGAATATATAGAGACCCGGTCGAGGGACAAAAACGTGGCAAAAAAAGCGCAGGTATGCGGCGGGATCAAAGAGACGTTATAATCGTTTGATACCGAGGGTATCCGCGAATCTGTTTACGAGGGAGATCCTGCCTCAGGGGTATTATGGATTTCGGCAATGTGTATAGTTGGACGCTCTGTTAGCAATTCCTCGAAAATGGAACGGCCATTTTCACATCGAACGGTCGCATTCGGACCGAAACCGATACCGTTGTCGCCATTTTTTTTCGTCATCAGTTCATCAGCTATTTTTTGTTTACCATCGTAGGATGGGTAAATGCATCGATCGAGGTTGTGTACGAACGCTCGAAGCTGATTTCTGGTGCTCGTTCATATTGAGAATAAAACATATTTACAGGATCTGTAATATTAATTGTCGAATAATTCACAAATAATTCTCATTAAAATTCATAAAAAATAATTATTATTATTATAAACATAAAGATCATGATTATATAGTACATAATAATAATAGTAATATACTGATAAACATTGAATACCTTATATTGTAACTAAATAAGGTATCGTGATAATTATTTATTAAATAGTAAATTAAATGATGAAGCGATGATATTATTGAACGGGGAAAGTATATTATTGTAATAATTATCAAATCATTACGAGCACAATGAAAATGAATAATAACGAATAATTAGTAAATAAATGTGACGAGAAAATTGTTTGCTAACATGAATTAAGATCTTCGTGGACTTTCGCATATTTTCTTCGGTTTCTTCTCGCGAACCGGAAACTGACGGATTCAGGCTCGATGCAGCAGGGATGAAAGTGAATCAGGAGTTTTCGCAGGGTGCGATGAAAAGAAAGAGTAGGGGAAGGGTGAAAGAAGAATGGAAATAAAGAGAGGGAGAGATGGAAAGATGCGATCCTCACCTGCCATAATCAGAGCAAATTAGACCCCCGGCGCTCGTCCCGCGTGGTTCGATATAACGCAGCCACGGTGTCGGGATACGCCCCGAGCGCCCTGTGATCTTTAACGCTAATCAGGCCAAGTGGAGTATGAGGTTGAAAGAGAAAGACGCTCCAGTGGAGAGAGCGAGAGAGCTGGACAAAGAAAGACCGGGAAAGAGACAGAAGAAGAACTCTTGGCTCTTGACGGTTCCGGCTCCCGTCTCTCGCAGCGACAATAATTACCGAGCTGGAAAAAATACATCGCAGGTGTTGCAAATACCGCTACAGCTACGTTTTCTCCGCCAAAAGAAGATTCTTTTTTTTAGCCCTCCCTCGCTGGCTAATTCACCTGCCGTTTCCTCTCTACGAGGGCACTTGTTAGTGCCCGTCATCAATGAAGAGGCACTCCTTTTTTTGGCAAATAAATAATTGCCGATGGAAAGTACAATGCTAGTTTTAAAAAAGATTTTTTTCAGTGTTTTTTTATCAGTGGAAGATCACGAACTTCGAACCGTAAAAAAGTTAAGAATTTCGGTATGTTTTGAATTTTTAAGAAACGAACATGAATAGCATGCCCTGATGAAAGCGCTGTTTTTTTTTTGTTGGAAAAAACGCTTTCTATTTTTGGCGCTAGGTTACTGCTAAAATGGAAAAATATCATTCGTGGATTGAACCACATCAATTTGAAGAGGACGGGAGGAATCGGATTGAAGGTAAACATTGTGGTAACGATAGAACTGCTTGTTGAACTTCAAACGCGTTTTTGGAGGAACTGTGCTTTTCGAAACGTGCAAGTAAATTGGACTTTTTTGCGATTGAAAAACGATTATAAAAAAGCTCTGTCAAAGTGGAGCCAATATACAAGATAAAACTCGTTTTTTTTTGTGTTCCGAATCAATAGGGTATTTAAGATAAAAATACCGTTGAGTTCCTCATGTTCAAAGCTCTTTTACGGGATTGTTTGTAAATAATTTAAGTATGAATATTTCTAACTGAAATTCGGTCCACGGTTTTCTTTATACAAATATAAATAATTTCGGAATAAGTTCGGACAAAACGTCTTAAAACCCGTCTTAAACTTACTTATACTTTTAAAATACATTCCTTTACGTAACCCTGATTTTCGGGCCGCAGTAACTGTTTTACTGTTATAAAAATAAAATGTCGAATTTCGGATTTTTCCAATTACAGAAAAACAATTCGACAAATTCTGATTGCGCTACCAACTATCTTTAATCACTCTATCAAATTTCCATTTGTACTAAAGTGTAATAAAAATAGTAAAACAGAGATTGCGAAATTTAGCAAACGATTCTAAATTTTTAATTAGAATTTTTCAAACCTCCATTGTGAAAGTCCCGTTCATAATATATACCATTAACCGTATAAATAACATCGAATATTGAAAACAGTAATCGTTTTGACTTTCCTCCAACTGAATCTAAAAATACCGATTGTCTGATAAGTCCCGGTCGTCCAAAAAAATGTGATCGTTTGATATGACTTGACTGCGTGACGTTTCGAGGAGTCAAAAATAGTCGTAACGAGCTGTTCGTCGTCTGCGTGAACTTTTCACCAGCTAATTTCAGCCCGTATAAATATGTACATATAGAGCTATCATTAAGGCTGCAATTTTGTTTGATGCAAGGCTCATCGTAAAAAAAAAAAAATCAAGAAAGCAGCGACCACTCGAGGGCTCAATTCCCCGTCTTGTATTCTACGACCTAAACAGATTCTCGTTATTCTCTGAGTTATCCAGTCTGCCACTTCAATTCTAACGCTACTCACACACACACACACACACAAAAACATAGACACGCGTATACACGAGCGTAATAACTATTATAAAGTGAGGAGACAGAAAAGGTGAAGTCAGAGGCAGATGCAGTAGAAAAGGCGAGTGAATATGATGCCAAGGATGGAGAAAAGAGCATTGAAGTAAAATTGAGGAAGAAGGCTGGATGTATAGGGGGTTGCTTCTCCACTCTTTGGCAGTACGTCCTCGTCTGGGAAATTCGCTTCTCTCGCTTTACCAACGTTTCTAGCTCGCAGACAAACGCGCACGAAAGCATTTCCGGGTGTGAGGGTAGGACGCATCAGTGGCACGATTTTCAATTCCACTTCAATTAATTGAGCTCTGCGTTAAGGTGCCGGAGAGGGGGGGGGGTGGGGCGAGGAAACGACTGAAGGGGGAGGGTGTGAAAAGAGATCTCGTCGAAGAAGGCAAATGTGGGAGCAAAGAGTGTCTGTGCAGAGGCGAAAACCCCTCTCTGACCGAGACTGAACTAATTCTCCCTCAGCGTTGGCTCAAGTTAATTATGGAGTAAAAAGCAATTCTGAATTATATCGCGCTTCGAGCTACGGAGTCGAGGGCGATACTTTCATTCCTGATCCTCTAACGCTAGCCCCACTTTTATTCCTCTGAAACCGCGATATTGCGGGGCTTCGTTCGCAACGTGGGATAAACATGACACGTGCGAAAACGTTTTTTTTTTTTTTCGTTAAAGAGAGAATTGGAAATCGTCGATGAGAACAGGTTTTATTTTTGTAGAATCGGGGCACTTTTGTTCGGGCTTCCGGATTTTGTACGAGTGCTTACAATGTGCGTAGAATTGAAATCAAATTATTTTATTACGTAATTATTGAGTATTGGGGTTTCGTTGTTTTGTCGTTTTATCTTTAATTTTATCACTTATGTCATTATTGATTCTCCCGGTTTTCGAGTTCGAGTTGAGGAATTAATGATTTTAGTTCGTAACAATTAATCCGTCGAATGAGCATTTTGATTTGCTGAACGACTAACTTTTTATTTGATTTTTCCAGGTTTTCTGTAATAAATCGTTTTAAATTAAATTCTCCAACTTCTGAATTATCAATATTTCAAATTAATCTTTCCACTTTTCCAATCACCAATTTTGCTATTTCATATTTTTATGATAATTAATTATAATTAATTCACGATAATTATTTTCATTTAACCTCCACATTCTCCTCATCATAAATTACTTATTTCACTCGATGAATTGCTGAATTCTCGGATTTATCAATCCACAGTAATTAGTGCAGAATTCAAAAATGAAGGCGTTATACTTATTACCTTTTTTAAATATAATCTCTTCAAATTGTTTATAAATTACTTATTCACATCCCCCAAAAACCAAGATCCCCCCAATTCACATCCCTCAAAACCCAAAATTTACATGAAAAAATCGTGTTTTTAGAAGTTTTTAACGATTTTTCCATGGCACTTTTTGGTTTTGGAGGAAATTAATGGTGAATTCGTGTTCAGGGGATCAAATTACATCGAAATGGACCTATAAAAAAAATATTGAAAATCCAAAATTTTTTTCGATTTTTCGCGGAAAAAAGTTTTTTTACTAAATCATCTATAACTTTTTCTCCTTTTCGATTTGGCACTCCACTCTGTGCTGAATCTCTTCGTTATGATTTTCTCTTCAAAATGGTTCCAAAAAAATTCAAATCCGATGATTTTTCGATTTTTGGCAGAATTTCAAAGTTGGCCCATCGATTTTTGCCAATTTTTCCATACATACCCCTTTGCCTCTTTTTTTGCCAT
>JAPYZJ010004995.1:0-17593 GCA_030522765.1 Ophioninae sp. B BG-2022a
GTTTTCAGCCCCCCCCCCCCTCCGCCTTACCGCCGCACGATGGCGACTCTTTAACCCCCCCCACGTCGATTCGAGTGTTTCTTTTTCTCTCTTTGTGCGTTTTTTTCTTTTCTCTTTTCTACCCCCCCGCCTACCCCCGCCAATTTGAGTCTTTGTGTTTTTTTAGTCTTTTCCGTTCATTTTTTTTTCGCGCCCTCCTCACGTTTTTTCAATAATGCGCTATGGACCGCCTCGCCGTGACAACCGCGACCACAACGACGACGACGATCACGGGACCGCTGACGACCACGACTACGACGACTTCCCATAACCCAACCCCCTACCTGCGCACCAGTAGCGGCCCTACCCCAGTGGACACTTTAGTCACAATTTTCGACAGGATCGACGCCATCCATGGCGTTCGAGACCTCGTCATTGCTTGCGACCGGGTGGGCCTGTCCCTCGAGTTAAAGGACCGGCTCTACCAGCATCCGGTTAGACCGCAAGTGAAGGGAGTCCCCATCGAATGGGACCCCGCGAGGGACGGAAGGGGCGAGTCACCTCCCTTTACGTTTTCTGCAGCCGTGAGCAGCCCCTTATTTTGGAAATTCGTCCAACCCACCCCGTCCTCCCACAACATACCCGTGCCCAGAGAAACGTCCACCGGTAACCCTCCCCCCCGGATTCCTCCGAGTCACTGGGCTCGTAGCCCATCTCCCCCACTCCTCAAGCACATTTCGCCCGATCCACCCCTCGCCCTTGCCACCGCAGCCGCCAGAGGAGTGGGAGGATAAACCTTACACCCGACGAAATCCCCCGCGATGCGGCCCTAGCAGCCGCATGAGCCCAGTACCCCCACCCCTACCCAGCCTTCACACCGAGCAACCCCAGCCCGCCCGAACCCTTGTTGCGCATACCTCCCATTATGGCGAGTCCCGTTGGTCCCGCGATCCTCGGATCGGGGACCATTGGCGACATTTCGGTCCCAAGTTCGCTAACAAGACAGGAGAGGATGTGGAGAAGTTCGTCTGCCGACTTCACGAGTTTGCCCATAGCCGAGACATAAGTCAACCCGCTGTCCTGAAGGCGCTTCCCGAAATCTTGGAGGGTGAAGTGCTGATGTGGCATAGGGTGGAGCAAGGTGAGTGGACCTCCTATGCGGAGTTCGTGTCCAACTTTCGGGAGAGGTTCTCGACCGGAAGGTTACAGGAGCGGCTCCACAGGGACTTGGAGGTCCGGACCCAAGGTCCAGACCAACCCATCGGCACCTTCATCACCAAGATGCAGGCGATGTTTACCGTTTTGAGCCCCCCCATGGCCCTCCGTGAACAGTTGGAGCTGTGCTGCTCCAACTTGAACTTCGACTTGAGCGGTTATGTCCACCGGGAGGACATCCACTCCTACCGCGACCTTTTGAGAATGGGAAGGTGATGGGAGGAAGAAAGGAAACAGGTACGTCGGTACCCTCCTGCGCCAGCTGCTAGTGCTCTGGTCCTCCCCTCCGCAGCATACGCCCCTGAGCCCAAGGAGAAGAGCTGCAGGATGGCGGTAATGGAAGGTCCGGCGGAGGCTCCCAAAGTAAGTAGCGCATCTCCACCCCGCGGTGGACACCGCGTTTTCCCGGCCGCCACCCCCAAAACCTAGGAAACCCACCCCGCGACCAACCCCCAGACCAAGAGTCCTCCAGCCCCAACCACCCACGAAACCCCATCCCAATCAAAGTGTACCACGTCTAGCAGACGTGGCACCCCGCGCTGCCCCCGCGCCACGGGCGAAGTCGTCAAACGCCCAGTCGAGCGAAGCTGACCGGTGCTATAACTGCCACCAGGCAGGGCACCGGTACAGTCAGCGCCCCGAAGCCCTCGGGTACTTTTGCCGCATCTGCGGTTACCCCGGCACAGACGTATATTCGTGCCCAGTTTGCGCCCGACGTCATTCAGGAAACTTTCCCGGGGTGGGGGGGGGGGGGGGGGAGGGGGGGGGGGGGGGTCGCGAAGCCGTCAACCCCCCGAAATCTTGAGCACCTCTAGTGGCGGAGTGGTCGCTGCCTTAGGAACTTTGAGCCAGATTCGAGTAGTCGAGCCGCCTGTTCTTTGCGCATTCCCCACCGCAGCCCCCTTTGAGCCCGAGATAGCCCATTTAACCCCAAGCCCTTACCGTTTTCTCGATGCCCTTTTAAGTGCCCTCCACGGAGACAACCGCTACTTTTTGAGATTCAGCGTGTGCAGTACTCTCCTACGGGCATTAGCGGATTGTTGAGCATGCTACACGTACCTCGGTGTGGAAACAGCGCAACGGCTAAGGCTGTCGCTGCGTCTACTAGACGAGGGCGTTAGATCCGCGAACAAGGCCATAATTCCGGTGGAAGGGGAAACCACGCTCCTTTTCGATATAGGGAAGGAGGTGCAGCCCTTGCAAGTCCGTGTCGCTGACCTACGAATGCGTTCTGGGGATGAATTTCCTCAGAACCATACGCATCGTAGTGGATTACGGCAAAGAGACGTGGGCCGTCCGAAACGGACGTCTTAGGACGTTTGACGTGAAGGGAGGGGGAGGCCCCGTCTGGAGTATCCCCACCTACCCCGAGTGTGCCGGTTAGGTCGTGGTGAACGACCAAACCCGGGACAAGCTACGGATGTTCATGGACGAATATTTCCCACCGCCATCCCAGGGTACCCTGAGGATGACCACCCTAACCCAGCAAACCATCGACGGCCAGGATCCCCCCCCCCCCCATTCGCCAAAAGTCCTGTACCATCTCCCCCTTCCTTCTTAAAACAGCGCAAGCCAAAGTTGACCGAACGGTCCACGAAGGCATCATTGAGAAGTCCAAAAGATCCTGGCTCAGTGACCCGGTAATCGTCCAAAAACCCAATAGAAAATACCGGTTTTGCGTGGATTACCGGGACGTTAACAGCGTCACGGTAAAAGATGCCTACCCCCTCCCCAACATGGACCGTATTCTTGATGGACTCCGGCGAGCCCAATACGTGTCCAAACACGACCTGAGCCAGGCATACTTTGAGATCTCCATTGACCCCACAGTCGCCCTATTACAGCCTTTGCTGTACCAGGACGAGAACTGTTTTAATTCCGACGTATGTCCTTTGGACTGACGAACGCTCCAGCGACGTTTCAGAGACTGATGGACAGGCTAATAGACTCCGCATGGGAACCTCATGTGTTTGCGTACCTTGACGATATTATTATAGCGCCAGAGACAGTGACAGATCACTTTGATTATTTGCGAGGAGTACTGACAACCCTTCGAGACGCAGGTATGGAGATCAACCGGGAGAAGAGTAATTCTTCTGCCAGGAGGTCTCCTAGCTTGGTTGCATTATCGGACAGGACGGATTCATAGCAGACTCAGCCAAATTAGCCCCTATCCTGAAATACCCACCAGCCGCCACCCTCCGACAACTACGCCGCTTCCTCGGCATGGTACGCCCGTTTTCTCCCCACCCTTGCTCAAGATCGTGCCCCCCTCACCCGCCTCCTGAACAAAGATATTGCTTGACACTGGGGACCCGAGCAGCAACATGCCTCTGACACCCTGCGGCAAGCCCTGACCCAGAACCCCGTTTTAGCCCGCGCCGATTTCGACCGCCCATTCACCGTGCAGACCGACGCGAGAGACACCGCCGTTGGCGCGGACCTTACCCAGGTGTTCGATGGTGATGATCACCCCGTCATTTTCGCGAGTCGAGCCCTCACCACCGCAGAGTAAAAATTTACCGTTGCCGGAAAGGAATGCTTGGCAGTGCTGTAGGCCGTGAAGAAGTTCTGACCCTATATCGAGGGGTCGCACTTCACGGTCATCGCAGAACATAGCAGCCTGCGGTGGCTGAGTAGTTTGCGTGACCCCTCCGGCCATCCACCGAATATGTCTATGAATAAGTTGTAATGAATACATAATTAAATAAATAAATAATTGTTTATAATTAATTATAATTTTACGCAATTCGGTCTAATCCTCAGTGATAACGCTTTCGCAATTTCTTAGTCATTTATCGCTGACGGTGGGACCGAATTGCCTAAAATTACTATTGATTGTAAATAATAATTGATTCAATAATCATTTATTTATGTTATTGTTCATTTATTACGCCTTGTTAATTAATCCATATTCGGTGGATTATTACCGAATTCATAGTTGCACTAGAGTTAGTAGAGACCCGAGGGAATGGACAGGTTACAAACAGAGGACAGGTAACAGCGTCTGCTGTCAAGGCCGGAATCGCTCGCTAAAGGAAAAAAAAAAGAAACGCCAAACGCACTGAAAACCATAACAAATAACAGCTATGACATCTGCTCGGCCGAGCGCGCACCGATAGTGCCTTTTTTGTCGCACACTACCACATGCAAGCGCACACCAACGAGCGGCAGTGTCCGCACAGTGGGGGTACCCCTCTGGACACGTGCGTGTCACCCACTGACGCTGGCCCGCCTCCGGGCGCGTCTGATTGGCTGCCGTAAAAAATTAATAACAATGCAGGGGTTGATCAGGGACCCATACATGCTTATATCAATCGTCTTAGAATTGCATCCCCTACCCCCCATTTCACCGATGAGATTGTTAGCTGGGACACCCTGTAAATGGAAACTCAAATGGAAATTTTACACGTGTAGTAAACGCTACTCCAAGCTGCTGTTGTCCCCACCGCAGTTTACTTCCCGTGATACAGAGTTAAATTCGTAGACAATCCCGAGTGAATAACGTTGTAGTTAGTAAGTGTGCAGATTATATACATTAAAACCCAAAAACGACGTAAATAAAGGACGGTACGAGTTGTTTGAAAAAAGCTACAAATGCATCAATCAAGACGAGACGATTGTAAATAAAAAAATGGTTGGATACGATCCCTCAGTTTTACCGCCAACCAATTAAAAGCTATTGCAGCAGATTAAACGAACCTCATATTAGGTGTACAACTTTGATTCCGCCGTTTTGCAATAGATGGCTGTAGCGGTAAGTGGTAGTCGAAATAAATCGATCGTCGATGTCGCACCATAAAAATATTAGTCGATTTCATCTGCATCATAACGTTATTCTCGATTAAACATGTCAGCTGACGAGCCAAATTCTCGTCATTTGCGGGAGGTTTAAATTTTCCGCTTTAATATGAAGAAATCCGCGGCTGAGGCTCATCGAATGCTCTCAAATACTTATAATGAGGCCGCTATTAGTGAGAGAACGTGCCGAGAGTGGTTTCAACTCTTCAAGAACCGTGATTTTAACGTCGAAGACCAGCATGGTGGTGGAAGAGAGAAGGTTTTCGAAGATGCAGTATTGGAGGCATTACTTGATCAAGATTCGTGTCAAACGCAACAAGAATTGGCGAATCATTGGGAGTGACGCGACAAGCCATTCCAAAACGCCTAAAAGTCATGGGTATGATTCAGAAACAAGGAAATTGGGTGCCGTACGAGTTAAAGCCGAGAGATGTTGAACGGTGTTTGTTGCCTTGTGACCAGCTGCTTGCAAGGCACAGACGGAAGGGATTTCTGCATCGCATTGTCACTGGAGATGAAAAATGGATTCATTACGATCATCCCAAACGCAGAAAATCATGAGGATATCCCGGCCATGCTTCCACGGCGACGGCCAAACCGAATATTCACGGTTCCAAGGTGATGCTCTGCATTTGGTGGGACCAGCTTGGCGTAGTGTATTATGAGTTGTTAAAACCGACAGAAACAATCACAGGCAATCGTTATCGAACGCAATTAATGCGTTTGAGCCGAGCATTGAAAGACAAACGGCCGCAATATAGCGAGAGATACGATGAAGTGATTTTACAACATGACAATGCTCGACCCCATGTTGCGGAAGTGGTCAAGACATACTTGGAAATGTTGAAATGGGAAGTCCTACCCCACTCGCCGTAATCTCCAGACGTCGCTCCCTCCGTCTATCACTTATGTCGATCAATGGCACAAGGCCTGGCTGACCAGCACTTCCGGTCTTATGAAGACATCAAAAATTGGATCGATTCGTGGATCGCTTCAAAAGGTGACAAGTTTTTTCAACGCGGGATTCGTGAGCTGCCCGAAAGATGGGAGAAAGTAGTGGCTAGCGATGGTCAATACTTTGAATCATAAATCAACAACCAGCTTTTTACAATAAAGCCTCGAATTTCGGAAAAAACGGCGGAAGCAAAGTTGTACACCTAATACATCTGCAGTATATGGTGTAATGCACACATACGCAGCCACACCGAAAAGAGTCCAGAAAATTGCGGATGGGCATTAATTGATGACAAGTACCATTATTATTGGTTTGATGGCCCCCACAGCCTATCTCTTGGAGAATTGGCTGCGGATGTTCAAGGTACTCCATTCTCATTTTTCTTAGGTAGTAATAATTATAGTCCAATTTGTTAATTTGCCTAATTATTTTGTTACAGAATCAGATGATATTTATTCTGACGATTGCGACGAAGATGAAGACAATATTCAAGACGAAACTGATTAAACGTCGACGTCGGAATCCGACGAAGATTAAGATTGTATTTAATTATATTTATAATTATATTTCTTTGTTTTACATTGACAGATCATACATAACTACAATTCATACAATTACAGCTATATTATTTCGAAAAAATATTGATTGTGCTTACAAATTTATGTGTCCCAAGTTACCAAAACTACTACTACGCAAAATTATTATTGTCAATTTCCTTGTAAGACTAGCGATACATAGCCATTTTTTGGTAGGACACTGTTTGATTTATGCACAGAATGTAGCAACTGAACGTTTGTTTTTTTTTGTCCTACGGTTATTAATGAAAAAAGTGTTGCCGTGGAATAGACAAATTCCAAGTGTAAAACTAGGAAAATCTACAACTACATTTGTAGGCCGTTGTGGCCATTCAATTATACTAATATTTACTAAGCTGCATACAAAAAATCAGCTGGATATTAATAATTTTTGTGATCTTGTTATTTCGACTGATTAGGTGTGGAGAACGCTCCAACTCAAACCATCGATTTTGTAGGACAACTGTTTTTCCGAGTTTATAATCATATTATCTTAAAATTTCAATAAAAAATTTACTGTTAGTCACGCAATTTCGACACCCTACAAGATCGACATGTATTACATCTGCGCACTACATTACCTACCTCTTTGAGAATGGGCAGAGAGTAAAAACTTGGGCGCTTTGTCGAATCGAATGAACTCACGAAGATTTAGCCTGTTATTAATCACTTAAAAACACAGGCGGTGGCTGCTGGACTATAATATCTCAAATGGTTTCCGAAGTATGCCAAGCCCTCATGGATGTTTTAAAGGATACTGTTAAGGTACTTTAAGGAAACATTCACATATTTTTATTCATTTTTAATTACCTAAACTTGGTTATGAAATGTAAGAAATTTTATGATAGCATCATATACTGAATATATATAACAAATTATGATGCATCACCAACTGTTCTAAAGAATGCTTCACGCAAAACTGGCTTGAGTAGTGTCGCATCAATAACTTCTTCAGATTAAATTTGGACTTGATTAGTTGGTTCGTCAAATGTTGGTTGTTGTTGCTATTTTTGTCGTGGTGAGGACAATATCATGTTTTGAGTAAATATATTATTTTGCTCTCGCATATTATGTGACATTGGGTTACTATGAGACGTACATGGTCGCTGTGGTATTTGTACATGTGAATCCGGAAGAACATAAACAATTTAAGAAGGAGAAGGACGATGCATTTCAGCTGGTGATGTACTGTGAGAAGAACCACTGTAGCTCATCAAGCTAAATGATGAAGTGAGACGTTGTTCGAGGTGGTGTCTAATTGTTTTTGTCAACAATTCATCCAATTCAAACATGACTTCCTGCTGCTCGACATCAGAAAAATATTCCTTCAGTTTGGAAGCTAATAATTTTCCACAGAAATCACAAACATCATTCTTTTGAAGAGATTTACTTCTTAATACGGTATTGAAAGTTGTTAATGCATTTTGCATTTGTTCCCTTCCTTTTTGAAGCTCAGGAGGGTCAGAAGAACGGCGATTAAATACAGTTCTATTCGAAGTAGGTGTAAGTCCTTCCTGCATGGTAAGATTTGAAGAGCTTGAATGCTGTTCTTGATCATCTTCGGCCTGCGTAGCGTCAAACTGCCCGTCTGTCGAACTACTTTCGTCTTTTGCAGCTCGTGTCTGAAAAAAAAAGATTAAGCTAGTATATATTCTTTTATTTTTTCCAGATTCCTTCATCTCCAGAAGAGTGGCTTGCTGTCGCAAGAAGATTCAGAGTCCCGCATTGCGTAGGAGCATTAAACGGGAAACATGTTTAAATACAATGCCCTCCTACAACTGGATCAGAATATTACAATTACAAAGGAGACTTTAGTATTGTTCTATTAGATCTAGTCGACAGTGATTACTGTTTTCTATTTGCTGATGTAGGTGCTCAAGGCCGTATCAGTGATGGTGGTATTTTAGAGCAGACTGTACTATGGCAAAAAATTATTAATGAAAGTATTAATTTCCCACCACCTTGCCCGCTACCAGAGACCGATATAGAATTTCCATATGTTCTATTGGGGGACGGTGCATTTGCTCTTCATAAAAATATTTTGAAACCATACCCTGGAAATCACGAAATATCCACCCCTGAAAGAATATTTAACCAAAAACTATCTAGCTCTCGCGTTGTCATTGAAAACACGTTTGGTATTATGGCTAGCGTATTTAGAGTATTCAAAAAGCCAATAGCACTAGACGTTGAAAAAGCATCTATTGTGACAATGACGTGCGTTTAACTGCACAATTTTCTGAGGCTTTCTCGGAATACCTATACTCCAGGAGCAACGTTGGATACATATGAAAATGTCGAGTTAGTCCTACTTGGTTCTTGGAGACAAAGCGATAATTCTGAATTATTTCTCTTACAAGTTTTACCCTGCAGAACCCCAAGATAAGCAATAGAAGTGAGATCAAATTTTGCAAATTATTTTTTTCAAAACAGAAATGGGAACCTTCCTTAATTGTTTTTTTAGTCTATATCGGACTCTTACTTCCAATACCCCAAAAACTAAATAGTAAATAAAGTTGAAAAACTTCAGCATAAAATATTGCACCAAGTGCCTAACGTACCGACTTAATTATATTATTATGTGTCGCGTACTCTGTCTAGTTATTGTATGTAGGTAGTTACCTGTCAATGAATGTTTCATTGTGTTAATATGCAGGCATTTTTATTTTAATACTTACTATAGTATTTATTTTACTATCACACTCATATACATCTCCCAGAAATGACTCCATGGCATTATAAAATACCCAAATGGGTCGGTATACATCTTCACCACACCCAGAGGATCTTGAGGCTTCTTTTTTTCTTTAAATGTTGCCTAAACGTGGCCATTAAAGACTCCTTCTTTTTTCTGAGCTCAGGAACAGGAATCTCCATTTCATTAGAGATCCTTACCCAAGCATCATGCACCTGAAATTTACAAATATAACATAAAATAAGCAAGTTAAAAAAGTGTACCTATCTCTTAACACGGTTTTACATTAGGAATATTTTGGAATATCAAAAGTATCAAATATCATTGGTGAAACTTTCAATTCAACGCAAAGGAACTAGCATTCATTGAATATGCTGCCAATTGTTTCCATCATGTCGAACATGGTTCCAAATTGTATGATAATTACAAAACAGTTCGTTAAATTGAGAAGATTAAAAAAAAAATTGAAAATAGATCATGAGTGACACACGACGAACACTGAAAGATTAATTTTCTTGCTATGAGTAGGTAGCTAGGTACTTACTTTTTTTTATCTTTGTGCTGTATGTTTTTGCGATTCCAAATAACTGGTTCATTCTGGTAAACCTCCAAAAACTTAAATACATTGTCATTCGTAGAAAGCGAAATTTTGTACGTATGCCTACGATGGACGTCAACCGCATAATAGCGCGCGGACAAACGTGTGAACACCATTGGCCGAGCGCGCGGAAACGCCCTTGATGTGTGCAGAAAAACCGACACCGCTCCGAAGTGAGGCAAGCGATCGCGAGCGACTGCAAGTTGTGACAAGCTACGTCAAATGAGGTCTATACACGGTGGCGCTTGTCATACTCAACTAACCAAGGAATGTGACACCGAGCGATAGCAAGACAAGGCAAATACACCGTCTACATGTTTGTATTGGCCTTCACTCGACAATGCTCGGCCAACGTGTATTGCCGGCTTAACCCTTAGAAGCATGGTGGTAACCCACGTTACCACTTTGATTTAATTGAATATTTCTAATTTATTTGCGTTTGAACTTATTCAGATACGGCTTTTTGCACTTTTCAGTTACTTAAGGGATGTAAGAACATAACAATACACTTTAATTGGCATAATTGGTTATAATATAAGATTTATAAATAAACAAACTCAAAAAATGACGTTTTTTTTCTAAAGAATTGATTTTTGAGGAATCTATCCAACAAGATAAATGAAATGTGTTGAGGGTTTTTGGGGTCGCTGATGCCGAATCCGAAGTCAGATTAAAAAAATTCAAGATGGCGGATCCAATAAGGCCGGCACCGAAACGTAACTCTACGAGAAGATTAATAAAAATTTGTACTCAGGGGGGTTCGGAGTCGCTAATTACGAAGCCGATGTTAGATTCGCGTAATTCGAAATGATCGATGCAAAATAGCCGACGTGAACACATAAGTTCGAAAGATTCATTGATTTTTAAAATTCACTATTCTTTGGCACAACATCGATTTCTACAGCAATTACAACAAGAATCCCAACTCCACTTTTCTATCTTTTTCCATTTGCATTCAATTTATAAAATTGTAGTCAATTTTCAAAATCTTATGGATATTCTCGGAGAGTTACGTTTTGGTGTCGGCCATATTGGATCCGCCATCTTGAATTTCGAAAATCTGACTTCAGATTCGTAATCAGCGACCCCAAAAACCCCCGAGTGAAAATTTTCATGATGATAGGATCGTTCGAAAAATGTATACTTCTAAGGGTTAAAGAAGTTCAGGCAAGCCGGGTCACATAAAAAGCGGGATGTCTTGGCAGAGATGCAACAAAGTAAGACATCTATATAGATTATTTCGCAGTGGTTAGATTTCTGGTGGGACATTGGAAGCTTTGTAAACAATGAGAAAGTCGAAAGCGGTAAAGGGGTAAAAGAAGGAGAAAGAAAGGGAGAAGGATAAACCGAGGAAACAATCGGGTCAGGTAAAAGCGTAAAAGCGCGTACCCTCGAAAAAAACAAATATGAAAAGATTGATCTTATTTTGAATTCATTATTTTTTAAGTATTATTTTTTTATCTACTACATTACATTTTCACAATTTAGTGAGCATAAGACTCTGATACGTGAAAAAATACACATTTTGAACTTCGTTTCATCTATTTGGATGAAGAAAGGGCGGAGAAATTGGATTTCGAATTTCTTATATAAGTTTGACGAAAGCGTACCTCCCAGGCCTAATTGCTATCAACTGTTAAGAAAATTCAATTCAGCGATTTTCTCACAGGTGGCGCTGCGGCTCAGGTTGAACGTTCTTACTGCCTGCGCTCGCATCTTTCCGACGTAACAATTAATGTACAGCGGCGGCCATAATCTTGGATGTTTATTCAGTGCCGTAATATACTAGCACTATGACTTATTACATTCATGTTGCAGCGCGCTTCCAGAAGTCACAAAACAATAATGTAATCCTAAAGTTCCATGCAATCGGCGGCTTCGGCTCTGCATATTGCGTGAATCAACCCATCAGGCCATATACAAATATATATTGTGACGTCCCTGGCTGGCGACACTGCCACCTAAGGAGAGGGCAAGCGAAGGAGCGGGGGCATGGGAGCTCGAAAATAATAATCAAAAAACTAAAGAAAATACGAAAATAACGAAAAATAACAATGTTTAATAACAAAAAAATCATGCGGCGGAATACAAAATAATAAAAATAATTAATTAATAAAATAAAAAGGAACGCAATTACAAGGGAATGACGGGAGGGCTCGTACACGCGAGGGGGCACTTAGTCCAGGGGTCAGTCGCGAAGGGATCGCCTCGCGCACGTTGGGGCTAACTCAGCGGTCGCGGGAAACAAAATGAAAAACCAAAGAAAAAAAAATTAATAATTTAAAAAGTGTTCAGGCTCAAAAACGCGAACGTCCGATTGGGCGCCAGCTCCCTTCGGGGAGCAATTCTCAATGTTCGCTAATACGCGGGGGAAGGGCGGGCAATCGACTGGCAGCTACGATGAGCTGTCACTCGCGTGGGTAGAGGGGCGGGGGGGATCACGGGAGAGGCTTTCACGGGGGGAATTTCAACAGAGTCCAAAATAATATTTCGGACTCCGTGATAAAATTTAAGGGCTCTTATAACGAGCTGGCCTTGCTTCGAAGTCGAAGCAAGGCTTTGTTTACCTAGCGAAGGTCCCATACAACGGGGTTGGACACGGCCGGTTTCCTCACTCCCTCCTCCCGTCACTCTAACACACTCGCACACTCTCGAACGCAAAAAATAAAGAAAAAGAAATAACCGGAAAGAAAACGAAAAGGAAAACGCAAAGAAAGATAACTTTAAAAACCAGAAAGTAAGAAAAGCGCACAAAAGGAAGAAAACTCGAACAGACTCAAACTCGAAAAGAAAGAGAATTATTAAACGCTAAGTGGATCGCTATTTCGCTAAAAACGGGGTTTTGCTCCCGCCAAGGCTCGATGCTAACTGGCGAATTTTCGCTGTCGCCGCGTATTCTCGAAAATCTCGAAATTCAGAAGTTTCTCGATGTTTCGCAAAAGGGTTGACGGGTGTTACAATTGAGGGCAGTACCTCCCGGGCGGGCAAGGATAATTTTGGGGGCGATCGATATTGGGGTAATGTAAGGCTGGTGATATAGGGCAGGTAACGTAGTGCGGGTGATTATGGGGGCTAGGAATTCGGGGGAAAGGACTCTGCTCTATGGTTGACAGCCGCGTGACGTTGGGTGGCAGCAGCGTGGCGTTGGGGACTCTATCCCGTAACAGTGCAGCTCTCTCTCTCTCTCTCTCTCTCTCGCTCTCGTACTGTGGCTTGGACAGCGGGTTTTCCGCAGCCTTGCGCCGTTGGGCTTGGCGGAGGCTGTCGGGTACTGCCGCCGGGTGGCTCGGTGCCTCCACGGGATGGTGGACTTCCCATGGTGGGACTACGGCTCGAGGGGGGGAGGAGAGAGAGGTAGCAGATCCCCTGCGGGGGAATGACGTTGGCGGCCGGTCCAGGGACGGCTGAAGCCTCCTGTCCCGGATCTTCTCGAGCGGTGTAGGGGGATGGCTGTTCTGGGAGGGGAGGGATGGCTGCTGCGGGGGCGGTGATTGTTCTCGACGGCTGGTGGCTCCCGCGGGGTCGATGGCCGGGCTTATTCTATTTGACATGATTTTTTCGGGCCTCGCGGGGTCACACATTTTCGCGGCTTAATCGAAAAAGCGCCAAAAGAGGGGGGTTTGGCAGTGCGTGGCGGAAAGGAGTTAAGGGGTTCCGGGCGAGCCAGCTTCGAAGCCTGAGCGATTGGGATGCAACGTCACAACTCCCCCTTCTTAGAGGGGAGTACCTCTCTGAAAAAGACAAAGCAAAGCAAATGCGGGTAAAGCGGTGAGGCGAGATAATAACGAGGCGAAAGTTCGGACCTAAGCCGCATGCAAAAAAAAACACCATCCATCACCAAGCGCAAAGCTGGTTTGGTCGGGGAGCGGTCCTAGCTTCAACCCGGGCCATCCCTCGTCTCCCACGTCGCTCCGCGCCAAATTTCAGCAACGGTTTGTGGGAAGGGAGACGAAAATGCGCAAAGGGAAAAAAAATTAGCTGCGCAAACCTTCACTTGAAGCTCAAGAATGAGGATACGACGGCACTGCTGTGCTGGGCGGGCTCGGGTCATGTTGGGGCTCTATTGCGTTTGGGAATTGGGGGGGGGGGGGGGGCCGGGCGACGAAGGGGGGGTCTTTTCTTTCCTGTCCGCCGTAGCTGGCGGACGCTGGTGGAGGGGCGTGTGGCTTGGGGTCGAGGGGCGGGTTGCGAACAGCGGTCGGGGGTGGGGGTTCTCGATCGTGGGTCTCTAAATCGGGTTTCAGGTCTGTAACGTGGGAACTTTGGGTTTTTTCCGGCTGGTGGGGTCCTCTAGCTCGTACACGACTGGGGAGAGGATGCGCAAAACTTTATCAGGGCCGCTATTTTTCGGCGCCAATTTTCCCGCGAAAGTTTAGGAGCCAGACGAGAGAACGCGGTTCTTCCTCAGGACTATATCTCCGACAGAGTACCGCGTATCGCGACGATTACGGTTGTAGTACTTAGCCTATCGGAGAGGGGCCTGCTCTAGATTTTTACTTACCCAGTCGTGTAGGAGGGGTAGGCACTTTATCCGTTCGCTCCATACGCTGGGGTCTTGCGGGTCAAAGAGCTCTGGGGGCTGGGCTTCGTCTCCGAGGCCATGGGCAGGGCGGGGGTTTCGGCTAAAGTTCAGGAAGGCAGGGGTCATATGGGTAGAGGATTGGACGGCGCTATTAATTGCAAAACAGAACTCGGACAGGTGAACGTCCCGACCGCGATAGTTCAACCCTACATACACACTAATCATGGTTTTTAGGGTAAGATTGACACTCTCCACCCGGTTGGCTTGCGCGCGGTAGGGGGGGAATGGTTGTCTGGTGGATGCCTGTCTCAGTCAATCATTTCGTCATGTAGTTGTTCACGAATTCCGCCCCGTTGTCCGTCAGTAGGTATTAGGGGCAGCCGTATCTGTTCAGTACCAGTCATTATTGTCTGTCCAGTCGCTGTCCTCAGGGCTTTGGCCTCTACAAACTTGGTAAAGATGGCTTGGAACACCACCAATTACTCATTCTGGGCTCTCCTGGGGGGGGGGGGGGGGGGGGGGGGGGAGCGGGGGGGGGCCGCGGAGCCCCCGCGCCACGGTCCACCACTGGTACGCTCTCGCACCAGGCCGTCAGGGGGGTTTGGGGGACATTGTGGAGTTGACAATCCGGACAGTCGGAAACGTACCGGGATATATCCTGGAAAACTCTTGGCCAGTAGAATTTCTGCGTGACCCGTTGGTACGTCTTGTAAACTCCGCGGTGGCCAGCTTAGGGGTTATTATGGGCTCCTCCACGGAGAGCTCGGGCTCGGGACTCTTGAGGCAATACCAATTTCCCGGCGTCCAGGACGGGCAGGGCGGGGTCAATAATGGGATGGGGGCGATGTTAGTAGAGGTGGGGTCCCTCTATCTTCCAGTTGGGATATTTGGAGGGGAATTCCCGGACGTTCGCCTTTTTCGTCAAGTACCATGGGTTGTTGGTATTCGACATGGCTTCCAGGGCTGCGGCTTCACCCTCGCACATGCGGAACGGGGCATCTGAGACTACGTGGGGGCTCCCTTTCGGTGTTCGATGGTCGTGTTCAGGGCTTGCATCGCTAAGGCCAGCGCGGGCGCATCTGATTGGCTGCCGTAAAAAATTAATAACAATTCAGGGATTGATCTGGGACCCATACATGCTTATATCAATCGTCTTAGAATTTCACCCCCTACCCCCTTCACGGATGACATTCTTAGCTGGGACACCGAGTATATAGATATACTCATAACATGTGTAGTAAACGCTACTCCAAGTTGCTTTTGTCCCCACCGCAGTTTATTATCCGTGATCGAAATGTAAACTTAAATATGTGGACAAAATATATCAATTCCTGGAAATACTTATCACTTTTGGTGTAGGACAGTAGTAAAATTGTGTTCTACACTCTAGTCCCAACAGGACAAAATAAAACCTAGGTTGGTATTAATGAAAAAAGTGTTGCCATGGAATCGACAACTTCCAAAGTGTAGGACTAGGAAAACCTACCACTAGATTTGTAGGACTTTGAGGCCATTCAGTTATACTAATATTTACTAAGCTGCATACAAAAAGTCAGCTGATTATTGATAATTTTTATGACCTCGTTATTTCGAATTATTAGGTGTGGAGGACGCTCTAACTCAAATGATCGATTTTGTAGGACAACTGTTTTTCTGAGATTGTAATCATATTATCTTAAAATTTAAATAAAAACTTACTGTTAGTCAGATAATTTCGACACCCTACCAGATCGACATGTATGTACATCTGCGCACTACATTACATACCTCTTTGAGAATGTGCAGAGAGTAAAAACTTGGACGTCTCATCGAATCGAACGAACTCACGAAGATTCAGCCTGTTATTAATCACTTAAAAAAACAGGCGGTGGCTGCTGGACTATTAATTGACTGGATATTTTTAATATGTAATAGAAAGTTCTGTAGCTGTTTCGAGTTGCTAAATATCTCAGTGTCACTGCAAGTCGGATCTTAGCGGGTATGCTCTCTCTGAAGTCGGTATCTTGTTTGCTGATTACTGGAGATATTTTCTGAAGTAAATACTCAAAATCGCTATCCGACATTCCGAAGACGTTTTGAAATTCCTTTGATTCAGGTTCTTGAAGAAGCTCAGATAGCTGATTTTCTACACTTTGCCTGTAAAAAGGAATGTATATTCAACAAAATTGCAACAATTAATACAAAAATATAGATAACAAAGCAAAAGGTTGAAGACTATACATGCCTAATTCTATTTCTGTTAATATTTAACATCCAACACCTTCTTGTTTGTCGTTTCTTTTTCACAACTCTATTGCGGAAGGCACTGACGTAATAATTGTAAGCGCTCATTAAATAAATAGCAGCGGCGGTGATAATTTCCACCTCGTAGTCCATATTGTTTCAATGCACAATAAAAACTGACTGCGCCCAACATGCGGGCATCTCCTCAAAACTCGTCTACATTGGCCATTTGCATTGGCTTCCTTCAAACTTGCAGAACGTCTAAAGAGTAGCGCTTGCCTTGTGTCCATTCGTCTAGGCTCGCGTTGGTGTAAGCTTGGCCAACATGTATTGCAGGCTTTATTCGAGTATCCCTCCTCCCTCTGCCTTTCAGCCGCAAGGCCGAATTCGTTGACTTTGAAAAAAATTTCACGCCAAAAGTGATGCGACTCGGATTCGAACCTGCGGCCACGTGATTCGCTGATCAGCGGCTCACACAATCGGATGGCCCGATATATATGCGTGTGTGTGTGTGTGAGTGTTTGTGTGTATCATGTTCGGAGAAAATGGCTGACTCTTGTGCAGGGCCGGACCGCCGATCTCATGAGATTGCAAAACATCATTTTTTATGGCTTTAGCACACTGCCACAAAACAACACCTTATCAACGAATGTTATAAACCATAAGACGATAGTAAATCATCGAACAAACGAAACATTCGAGATTACACCTGTTGCTTCCGACCTGTCAAAATATATATTGATACTTGAGAAGGACGCGACCGCAGTAGGTAAAAACGAGCAATGCGAGCCACTGTGCCGGCCGTGAGAAATTCGCTAAACTGAATTTTCTTGGCGGTCGATAAGATTTTGTGGTCTGGTGGTACACTTTTGTTACATTTATGTAAAAAATTTCAAAAGCCAATGTCTCTCCCATTTTTTCATAAAAATCTATGAAACAAAGCTCAAAATGTGTACTCTTCACCGCTTCAGAGTCTTATGCTCGGCAAATTTGTGAAAGTGCAATACAATGGAGTGTAGCTCGCAATTTC